>OY744538.1:84084731-84164731 GCA_963556195.1 Sepiola atlantica | reverse complement strand
GAATCCAGAGGGTAAAAGGTCCAATAAAAAGTACGTTTGTGGATGCAACAAGGCTCAGTAAAACGTGAAGTGGAAAGTATTCGCCATTTAAAAGACTTCCTGGGCTAAAATTCATGGAATAGGTTTAAAATGGCAAAAATACAGCCAATTAATATTTAAAGGCAAGCCCGTTCAAAAACAAAACTAGTCTTTTGACTTTTGCTTTTCTAATTCCTTTTCATCCTTCTACATATCTATCTGCTCTATCCTGGATATTGAGCTGTATACTTTTCACAATAGGTTTTACCTTTCCTAAAAGTACGCTTTTAGTTCACCACTTTATATATATACATATATATATATATAAATGACGTATTTTTATGTAGTTGTATTTATAGGATACTGTAGCATTTGTTGTTTTTTTGTTATACTTCTATAAAAATGGTTTCATTTCCTAAGTGAGGAATATACCGTTAACTTTATAGGACATATTTCTCGTTAATGTATATTGTTCATTAATTTTATATGTACATAAAAGTAATCAATGAACACGTATTTTTGGCTCAAATCTGTCATCAGCATGGCTAACTTAGACAAGGACCGAACCTTCGATATTTATGTCTATATTCTTGCGTTTTACCTCCGGACTATGATACCTTGCCTTGTAATATGTACGATTTTTATCACCTAAATCTTTAATATATTTTTATGTAATTGTTTTTATTGGTGATTATAGCGTTTGTTGCTTATATACATGTATATATATATATATATATATATATATATATATATATATAAATTAATTCATTAAGTTCAAATATAAGTAGAATGAACAAAACCAATACCTTTAAAAATGCTCAATATACATTAGAGCTTTATATATATATATATATATATATATATATATATATATATATTCTACAACGAAAGCTTGCAAAAAAATAAATGAATGAATTTTTCATTTAAATTGCACGATGTGTTGATTTTAAAAATATTTTACTTAAATACATTTTTACGCGTGCCTCAAAGATGTTGTTAATCTAGTTATATATATATATATATATATATATAGTCATCCACACACAGACGCTGTCGCTGTTTCACAGCTCACCACTGCGGCTAGACCAGTTAGTGCCTCAAGCCAGGATCGAAACGCAACCGTCGAGCTGACAGTCAGCGCTGCTAACCCCTACGCTATCATGAGACACTGACTGAATGTAAGAAATATCTCAATGTTAGTAAATATTGCAAATGCCGGAGCTCGAATTAGTTTTACCTAATGAGCTATGCCTTAAAGCTAAATGGCAGTTGGCGATAACCTTACAAAATAAATTACAAAACCTTACAAAATAAGCTCTACTCGGGGGTGGGGGAGCTTTATATAGTCATCAGCTCATCAGTGCGGCTAGACCATTGTTAGAATAAAAATATATCATTATTGTATATTTATTATTTTATATTGTTACAATTATTATCATTTTCTTTTATATTATATAATTGCATATGTCTTCCATTCATTTAAAGATAATTATTATCTTTTATTTAGTTATTTGTTCATTTATTTTCGTTCATAGTTATTATTTAGTTCAAGCTTGCGTTTATCCTGGACCTGGCAGAAGCGGGGGGGGGGGATAAATTCCAGCATTTCGCAATAAACTCATGCTTTGTTCACCTTTGGTTAAAGCTTATTATCTGGTAATTTTTCTTTTAGGTACAACCTGCAATTGTTGCTGAAAATGCTGCAAGGTGTTGCTTCTTTTATGATTAAAATTGTTCGTTTTTTTATATTGGACTACATATTCAGACATACTTCAGAGATTAGAGAGAGATAAGAAGAGGATACTGAAAGGAGATAGATGGAGAGAGAGCGAGTATGGAAATGAAAGAAGTAGCTGAATATAAAGATGGTGTGAGATAATGAAGAGTGGCAAAAATGAATCGTGGACGAGTCCATTGTGGGTAAGACGTCGAGAAAGAAAGAAAGCAACTTGATAACTGTTAATAAAGAGAAGGTCCCGCAGTGCAAGCGAGACTTGAAAGGCGGCGGTTTCAGAAATGCGAAGAGCGTGAGCGCTTGGTGATCGAAGTAGGTAAGTACCGGAAGAAAGGGAGTTTACCGATGTTTATAGCACCGATAAGCTTTATTGGCTATGGTACTCACGCCCGTCTTGCTGTTAGGCTTTCGTGTTCGCTAACTAAAAATGCGACTGTTGTATTGCATCAAATAGAAACTTGTAAGTGTTTGTGGAACAATTGCTTCAGTTCACGCTTGGATAGACAATGAAGAGTAAATTGCTTTCAATCGGATGTACATATGAACGAGTGTCTAGCGGAAACCAAGTCTGTTACCTCAGCAAGAAAAAAGACTTTCATGAGACAAAAGTATGTCAAAAGATGTTTTCTTATATGTGTGTGCGTAGCCGGCGTAAACAATCAGGTGATGGGAAATAAAGAAAACCAAAATGTTTCCATATACGTTCTGTTCTTTGTTGGATCTTACCGGGTACTCCGAAAGAACGGGTAATGCAACAATGGTATATTATAACATAACAATGTATCCTGTCTTTGCAAAATACTTTGACTTCATAACAAAACATGATTATCAATTTATGCCAAATAAAAACTCTAGAGAGCTTCGCCACATTCTTAAACAACATTCTGCCACTCATTACGCTCTTGGGTCAGTCTTTGAGCATTCAGGAGCAGCATGCCAGTCTTAACCCTTATCTGATCGCACCAGGATGTCCTTAATATATGTTTTGTATGTAATGTTAACCCCATCTCGGTCAATACTGCTACTTATTTTAAAATAGCAAAAATAAATAGATAAACAAAATACAGATATTAACAACGAAGTAAGTAATCTTTTCAGTAGAGTTTAGCCTTAAAATTTCAGACTGTAATCGTAGTATAAAAAAATAAAATTATTCAATAATAAATCCTTTTGAATGGCCTCGCAAACGTCAACCAAAAATATAAATTAACGAAAAAGTAAGTAGAGTAGTAATTCGTTTGAGTTGAATTACAAAAATAAATGTCGTTTATGATGAATACGAAATTGTATATAAATGAATAAATATTTTTAAACACAGTTAAGTGATTAGTTGATGTCGTGTGTACATGCACGTCTGTATAACTGGTCATCTTCTCTGAATAAATTGTTTATATTTGAATTATCTCCCTTGAAAAGAAACTTAAAACGGACGGAAACTATTTAAAAAATTCGAAGTATTTATACTTTTTTATTTAGTTTGTTAAATACATAAAGCTAGTGTTTATGCAGGGCAAACTATTTTACTGAAATTTAAAACAATAACATAACATTTATTTATTAAAAAAAAGCTTTTAAATCTTTATATAAAATAAGGTCCACAACTAATACTGCATAACCATTTATAAAGCGTATTTAATCATATATTTGATAAGTACAATTAGTTGGTGACGGTGGTTAAGTAGATATCGACACAGACTGAAGTCCTGGGTGTCCCAGGTTCGGTTTCACATTACTGCACTTAGAGATGTCGGCAACCTTCTCGTGGTTCTTCCCGTATATACGCAATCTCTTTCCAGAAATATTTCTGACTAGAAAAACATCGGGGAAACTAATGCCAACACCAGAATCATCTGATTCACACGAAAAAAGAAGGTAAATGCAATACACTATTTTTTTTTTAGGAATCGCTCCAGACAAGGCATGAAGCCACTTGAGGTAATGAGCTACAAAAATACAACTTCAAGGTAAACAACTAGCCAACGATATTTGTTATATCGATAGATTCCTACCCAGAAAACAGCAATTCTCCCCTCTTTGTCAGAAACAGCGCTCATGGAATGTAAGAACGTAAGGATGAATAAAGAGAAGCGAGAGTTACGAGGCTGCCGAAAGTAAACACAACACTCACTTTCTACTCTCCTAGTTTTTAACTGATCTAATGATTGAATATAAATATTGCTGTGTAAATATCCAAGAATATTATATTCGCATTCATTCATAAAGATTAGCGTATTTGTCGGCGCATATCCTCAAGTCAACATCGGGTAAATAAGTCAAAAGCGGAGTTAACTTATGACGTTGTTATAAATTAGTCTGCGAATCAAACTGAGTTCGTGCTTTTATATCAGTGTTCTGGTTTTATCTTCTACGTTACAACCATTATGATCCTCTACTCCATAATCTTTATTTCTTATCTAGTGTGATAATTACTCATCTGAATATTAGCTGTTCGTTTCTTAACTCAAATATATATATATATATATATAATATTTTAAAATAAATATCAAATTATTTATAATCTATAGACGCTAGTGTTTCAAGCTTATGCTCTAATCAGTACAGGAAAGTAATAATTTCAGACGGTCGGGAACCCGGTTAACAGAGTCAGCAAAGAATCTGCGAGCAGTCGCCTTATCCTCGCGGCCACCGGAAAATGTCACGTGATTATGGGAAAGAAAGATCTATATGTACCTAGAAGCGGGCACATCAGAAGACTAATCGAGAGTAGATAGATAGATAGATAGATAGATCGATAGATAGATAGATAGATAGATAGATAGAGAGATAGAGAGATAGAGAGATAGATAGATAGATAGATAGATAGATAGATAGATAGAGAGATAGAGAGAGATAGATAGATAGATAGATAGATAGATAGATAGATAGATAGATAGATTTATCAGTGGAATGCGTTGAAATTGATCTTTTATCACAAATGTAAGTCCTTCTAATTGACAGTCTGATTCAGATCGTAAAAGTTGCATAGACACAGGCGTGGCAGGAATTTAGTCTATTGCCTCTTTAAAGCCCGGCTGAGTGATCGTCTTCCACCTGTCTGTCCGTAGGCTTAACACACACTTCCCTTCGGGTCAACTACAAGTCTCACACGTCAACGGCGATCAACTCGCTGGAAGCGACCTGCCAATCAAACCCATGCGAATCCAAAGTTCACATAAGACAAACTAAATAAGATCGCCGTATGCATTGTGGTTGGGTTAAGGTTAGGGTTAGGCTTACAGTTAATGTTAGGTGTTAGGGTTTGGAGGTACTTATACATTGTGGTAAGAAAAGACGAACAGTTTGATCAATCAATCAACCTCATAACCTCGCTGCAAACAACTAGTTTATTAGTTATTGGGAAACTCGAATAGACATAATCGATACGAATCAGTATCATCCATTGAATCCCGACCCTTTCGTAAATAAATATTTTCTTCTGAAATATTTCCCTGAATGGTAAACTCGATGAAATTATTAAATTTTAGCAATTATTTTTGTGTACTTGACATTTATGAGATGAAAGGTGTTACTATTAAAATAGTTGGTACTTATCTAGATTATGATCCAAACTAAAGTCGATGGTTTCCGAATGCTTACGTAGACTGCCGGAAAGTGTCTTGTTTCGGTATTAATTGGCCGATAAATCTGTCATAATCGTTAGTGTCTCAAATACTTTTGAGCCCATTCGGGTCCATTTTCAGAGGAATCAGGTAATGTTGTTGATATTAATAGATAGCATTAGAGGGAATTATATTTTTAATACGCAAATCAAGTTAGCATTTTAAACATTTCAGCGAAGAGAAGAATGCTGGTTACTTAGGTGCTGAGTTATGGCACTGGAAGGGGGTGAATGCAGTGTTAACCTTCTCGACACAGTTGTAGTAGTTGATCCAACGTACATGTTTTTTCTGCTGTCGTTCGTCCTGACCTCGCTCTCAATTTCGAAAACCCTTTGTAAAAAAACAACACAATATTAGTACATACCACTAATAAACAAAAACTCTATATATTAGAAGCTTAATGTATCAAAAAAAAATGAAACCAATTAACAGAATCAATTTTAATACTAGCGATATTATTCAAAAATGTTAATAATACTAACTTTAGTTCCGTATAATATTAGCCCCACCAAAATTACCTAGTAATATCAACACCATGTTCTGTACCTGATTCCCTTGAAGATGGACTTGATGGGCTCGAAAATATTTAGGAGACGAACGATTAGAGCAGATTCTTCTGCCAATTCCCCATCGAAACAAAGACCCTAATTCGGCTAATGGAAAGGATCCTCACACGGATATCCTGACATAAGATATCTGTCTGTCATATTCAACGACATTTGTCTTGAAGAAAAAATGTTGCCTATATATATATATATTGTGTGTATTTAGGCAGCATATTGTCATTTAGGCACACATTATTAAATAACACGGAGTGGTTTTGTTTGATGCGACTTTTTTAATTTTTTTAATTTTCCGAATTGTCCATCTAATGTGTCGGTCAAATTGATATAAATATGATCCATGGATCATATTTATAACAATTTGACCGACACATTAGATGGACAATTCGGAAAATTGAAAAAAATTTTAAAAGTCGCATCAAACAAAACCACTCCGTGTTATTTAATAATGTTTGTCTAAATATATATATATATATATATATATATGTATATACATATATATATATATGTATATATATATGTATATATATATATGTATATATATATATATATATATATATATATATAGGCAGCATCTTCTCTTGAAGGCAAGTATTATGGAATATAAGAGACAACTCATGTCTAGATATCCTTTGGTAGATGCTTTCAATAGTCCGAATCAGGATCATAGTTTTGGAGGGGAATTGGCTGATGAATTTGCCATAGTTTGGATTTGTCTCCCAAGTACTTTCAGACCCATCCGGGTCCATGTTCAGGGGAATGAGCTTAATCAGGTGCATTCTATGTGTTAGTATTATAGAAGGTTTTGGCGGGAATTATGTTATAAGTACGAAACTATTTTTAGAACTAAGATCCTGATTCGGACTATTGAAAAGATATACCGAAGGATATCTAGACATGAGTTGTCTCATATATATATATATATATATATATATATATATATATATATATGACCCGTAAAATGTAGTCCCCGAACAGAAAGGATTTGCACCACTTTTATACCGCATTACAAATATTAAAGTCATGCTATAATGATACTATATTTTGTGTCTAGAATCCTTATTCTAATTTTGATCAGTGCTTATCACATGATTTTCGATCTAGAAAATGTTTAAAATAAATGGCTTACGCTTTAGAGATATCTAGAAGACAATGAAATTCAGAGAATCTGGTTTCATTGTCGTCTGATGATTAGGGATAAAATTTAAGGCAAATCTGATATATTACAATTTTCAATTAAGAGATGGTGTCCATATTATGCCCCCTAAAATTCTTGTAACAGACGTCAAAGTAACTGAAAAATTGCGGAATAAGTATAATTGCTTTCTAATACCTATTGTAAAAATTACACAATAATCAAAGGTATATGAATTCTTACCCCTTATTTGCAGGAAAGTCAATTAAACTAAATATATCCATCATTTGGGCGTCTTACGCCTTGCAGATCAATTCAAAAAATCATTATGATCGTTAATTAGTTCAAGAGTGAATCTACTACATACAAACATATAAACATATTAAAATTTCTATAGATAAAGATATAATGAACGAAAAAACATTTCCGTTTTTTTTTATCTTCCGCATCGCTTATTTTTCATTCACCGCCCTAGAGAATTCGGCAGAATATAATCAAAGACAAATAATTCGATCCGTGAATAATCGAATTAATCAACTAGTAATTTAGTTGAAAGCAAATAACAGATTCATTAGAAATTCGAAAGACAACCAGACATAATCGATACCGATCGGTTCTGGAGATTCTTTTAGGAAATATTTACACGGATGCGAAAATTCCGAAAAACAAAATTTGTAACGGACTTAATTTCCTAGGATAATTACAAAAGTGTTTTGAACATTTTCTTTCCGTTTCGCTTCATCATCTTCCAAAGTTGTGTTACCCATTTAGATAAGCACGCGATTATATTTGTTGTGTTGGCTTCCTTCTATCTTTAGAGACAATGGACACTCTATGAAATCGTACCTGTTTGACGAGGAGCTAATAGTCTAGCGCTAGTTACGGAATATCCGGATGCACTGCTGCTGACATGACGTTTTCTAAGTCAGACCGCATAGAGAAGTCCAAGGTTACCACGTAAAACGCTGGAATTATAAGAAAAATGGTTTTATTTCAGAGTTTTCCTTTTTTCTAGAAATAGTTCTTTTACGGTCTAGTCAGAATCACTTTTTAAATTATAACGAGAACAAGACGGATGTATAGCTTTTCCGAGTCTATGAACACGTAAGTTTTACTTCAATGGAACTTCATATTCACAAAAAGTACTGACGAGGTACAATGCTGCTTAACATCGGTTATTTAACCGTTTGATTATTGCTACTCTATTTTTCCTTGGCCTTTTGGCTAAGATCAAAGTGTAGTATCTGTTCCGATGGATACTGCACCCCATACTGGTGGTGTCTTGGCCTTCGGGGCTTGATTTACACCGGTCAATGGGTCTGTCCTGTGCAGTTCTGGGAGGTCCACCTTCCCAGGCTTTTCCTCCCCTCATTATGGATAGTAAGTTTATTGCTTACTGCCTGAGGCGCCCCTACCGGGGAATGCCGAAGGGGCTGTCGAGGCAATTTTTAAACCCCACTCTCCCGACCCGACCTTTGGTCACATCTTACTTGTGGGAGTAAGATAAAAACTGGCCTTGTGCCTAACTTCTGGAGAGGAGTAAATCAATACTCTATTTTTCAGTTTATTGTACACTAAAATAGAAAAATAGCCTAGCGAGATTCTAGACTTGATCTCAACCATATTTGTACATAATTCCCGGGGGGAAACACGACATTTGTGTTAAAGTTTGAGCCATCACGGTTATTCTGATTATTGAACCGCATAGTATATCAATTGTGACATAACTAAGACAGTTATAACCTAAAAGGTCATATCCATCTCCACATTTAACGATCGTGGTTCAAGCTTGCTGGTACAATCCCCAAAGAATCGTATGCGTATATCTTTTGACGAAAACGGAAGAACTTATTAAGAAAAATGAAAGCGTAGAAGAAACCTTTCACACACAAGTTTTCTTTACAGTAGTTCACGTTTTATTTCTCGTCAGCAGCAGAAAGAGTTGCCTTCAAACAAGGGTTTGATGACAATCTTTTCATCTGGAGTTGTCTCTTTACCCTTCAAGAATAGTTTGTGTGTCACCAAAATCATGTGTGTACCTTTTTTTTAACGGAGTATGATTAGTATTATTACTATTATTATTAGACTGGGTCGTATTTCAGGAGAGATAGAAAAATATAAGTCATGTGAGACATTCAAAACTATTAATAAAAACATTATTTGTTGTATATGTGATCATAAATGTTTGATTTACATAAGTAAATATGTGTACAGATTATTATTATTATATGAGTTTAAAACTTTGATTTTTATAAAAAAACGTTTATATGGATAGATATGGGGTAATTGCCACTTATTTACACAACAAAGCCATCCTTACAAGATTGCAATATATAGTTGTTGTAACGCAGATGGCTCAGCAGTCCTGATTTATTCTTACAATCTTGCTGTAGATATGACACACGATTTCATTGAATTCCGTTTTGCACATAGGTCTGTTGTACCTCTGTTGAATACACGCGTATTTGGTTGCTGTCATAGGATCTTACGTAAGTCCGTAGACCAGCCATGGACAGCCAGAGTCGGTAATAGTAACCACACGCATATATTTGTGCTTAAATGTGTCTGAAACCTTCAACATTGATCGCTTCCGTAAATAACGTTTCAAAGTAGAATACTCAAGTTGTTTTGCTTGAAAGCTTCCGCGGCGTCACAGACGTGTTTTCGCCAAGATATGCAACCATCCTCTCCCAGTCCCCCATTTTTGTACTAATCATTTTCAAATAATCTCAAACTTCGCTTTTAAAACGTCTGCTTTGCTTGTATCTCGGATAGTTATCGTACCACAGTGCTCCATATAACAGGCGTTTGGAGAGCCTGTCATATGACATCCAAACCACATACACAGTCCAGAGCATCTGACTGTGTGTATGTGGTGACGTTGCGGAGAGAGCAAGTGATTAGCGGCTACGACTTACATGCGCCCGCTGCAAGGAAACAGTGGCCGCACGCGAGAGTGAACCTGAAAGTGTCTTATTTCGAAGCGACGGTTGTAATTATGCTAAATAGACGCTTTTGGCAGTCAAAATGAGCTACATAAAAAGAAGTTACATTTGTCCGTTTAGGGATTCCACTAAGTTAAATTAGGCCGAGTACTGCTGCTACTAAGAACGAACGTCTTATCCTTTGTAGTGAAGAGAAGAAAGAAGATAATAAACCGGCACAAGAAAAAAGAAAATATACCGAGAGCTGACATGGTGTGTGTTCTTTTAACTCTATTTAATTTACGTGACTGAAATAGAAATTGATTAACCAAATATATTTTTCAGTATAATCTATGCTCGACACGCCGGCTCTCTGTAGAACAAGGGTGTCTGGTGTGATCGATTGGCTATTGACGTTTAAGATTCTACTAACGTCTGTTTGGTGGAAACTATCCAGAACGATGTATCGGCGGTACGTATTTTATGCCTCCGGTGTGTAGACAAGACGTATGATTCGTACACAAAAAGATTTGTTTGGGTGGTAATTACCTTATCTGACCGTACGCGGCTATTCAATCCTACTAAACCCTTCTGGTGATACCAGATCAGGCTGCCCTGTGGCTCCCTGAGACGAAATTCACCTACATTGACGTTTTTTTTTTTTGTAAAACTTAATTATGTTCTACAAAACCAAAAACAAAAACAACAGCCCCTCTCCCTTTCTCCCTCCCCTTTTTTATTTTATTTTTCCTAACCTACTCCCGGTTCTGGATATGACCTTAAACTACATCCGATGGTGAGATCCGGCTTACGGACTTTGGGGAATGTGGAGCCTCCTCTTAATTACTATTGCTCCCAGGTCCACCCTGACCCGGAGTGGTAGTACCTGTTAGGGTCCCAACTATGGGTTAAATAGAAACAGATTTAACAACCAAACCAAACACCATCAATAAATATTTGAACATATAAAGAACTTGAAGCATAAAAACTTTCACCAAAATGACTGCATTCGGCATTAAATAACCTGAAAAGGGTTGATATGCCGTAAAACAAGACAACCAAACTAAACCCTTTTCTAGCCTTTTAGATCTGTAGACGCGCAGATGAAAGGGACGTATTTTGCAACGCTCATTGTCGTTCTCTTTTACTGCATCTATTTTCTTCTTTTCGCGATGCTTTTAAATGCAAATAATGATTGCAATATATCTACGGTTAAAGATGTCGACAATGGCTTTTATTTGAATTTGAAACTAATTAAACGAGACAGGTGCTATAAACGTTCTCGGTATGAAGAATTAACTTTTGCGCAATGAGTTAATTAATGTAAGAATATTAACTCGTTTAATATTGAATATATCAGAGATGACATCTGCTTACAGCTTTAATTGACGTTAGATTTCGAAGCTTACGTGAAAATGGCATCTGATCAATTTCACATGATCTCATATGATTAAATAAGCAACACTTATACATATACAACTCGTTGTCAAAAGATTTCGTAAAAAGATACCCAAAGTGAATGTGCTATTGCGATCAGAGTATCTAGCGTAGGGTATGCCTAATGGTTATTTGCGAAAATCGGTTGACCATCGACCCCCTCCTCTCCCACAAAATTATTCGAGATTCATGCCTTAGGCAAAGGATCAACTTTACGATTATTTTTTTGTTTTAAAACAAAAACAACCATTTTTGTGAATGTATATGTTTTGCTTAAATAAAATAACGGAGTTCCCGTGACTTTGTAGCGAACGCGTGTGACTATGACGTCTGACAAGAGAAAAGGGTAAGCTCTTTTCGGTGAGTATCGTTTGATAATGAGAAATTTTCGACACTGATTACAATAATTCACGCAATTTATAACTGTGTAATGTGGCTATATAGTTCTCTGATAACTGACAACTTTCCATAAGTTCGAACAGAATGAAATAAACATCTTAAACCTGCAATATCGTCCTCTTGTTTGTGTGCTCCTAAAGAAAAACAGTCCGACCCCGTGCCGAAAATATAAGAAATCCCGTAGATGGGAGCAGAATACTGAGTATGTAAGTAAGTCAATTGTATCGTTTTAGAAGTGTCATAATCGTATTTATTATTGCCACATCGGAGGAGATGGGCAGATATTATGGAATAAGATAGAGAGAGAGGCAGGAAATGAAGTTGTACAGGGTAAGCCCCCCCTCTTTCAAAAAAATCTCACCCATGGAATTGTTACTAAAATTCACAATACTTTCTGCAATCAAATCATACTTCAGTTTCTGCCTCACTTGTCCACCAAGTTTTAATCATGAATATCCAACAGTTTCTGTTTTATTGTTCTTTAATGATACCTATGCCACCCGTTTGACACTGCCCTGATTTTCACTATGACGATATTCTCCAGTTGAGGAATTGTACAGGGGTTGCTTTAATATAGATACTCCTTAAGATAGCTGCACTGATAAAAGTCTGGGGTTAGGGTCTAAGTGTGAAAAACATTCAGGATCAGACCTTCTACTTAGACAGTTGGACTCTTTTTACTTAAATGTGGTGCACACATATAGAATAAATCACTTTGACTGTACAAAATATGGTTGGATTGCAGAAGTGATTGTGAATTTTACTAACGATTCCATGAGTGGATGACATTGGGGGGGGAGCACTCTGTGATATAGTATTCGGTCAGAATTTTCTGTGATTTAGTAGTCAGCCAAGAATACTCTATGATTTTGTATTCAGATAAAAGCATACTTTGTGATTTTGTATTCAGCCAAAGCATACTTTGTGATGTAGTATTAAGCCAGAGCATACTTTGTGATGTAGTATTAAGATAAAAGCATACTTTGTGATTTTGTATTCAGCCAAAGCATCCTTTGTGATGTAGTATTCAACCAAAGCATACTTTGTGATGTAGTATTCAGCCAAAGCATACTTTGTGATGTAGTATTAAGATAAAAGCATACTTTGTGATTTTGTATTCAGCCAAAGCATCCTTTGTGATGTAGTATTCAACCAAAGCATACTTTGTGATGTAGTATTCAGCCAAAGCATACT
This sequence comes from Sepiola atlantica, assembly GCA_963556195.1. Classification (NCBI taxonomy): domain Eukaryota; kingdom Metazoa; phylum Mollusca; class Cephalopoda; order Sepiida; family Sepiolidae; genus Sepiola; species Sepiola atlantica. The sequence continues at coordinate 84,151,706 of OY744538.1, read as the reverse complement.
TTGTGATGTAGTATTCAGCCAAAGCATACTTTGTGATGTAGTATTAAGATAAAAGCATACTTTGTGATTTTGTATTCAGCCAAAGCATCCTTTGTGATGTAGTATTCAACCAAAGCATACTTTGTGATGTAGTATTCAGCCAAAGCATACTTTGTGATGTAGTATTCAGCCAAAGCATACTTTGTGATGTAGTATTAAGATAAAAGCATACTTTGTGATTTTGTATTCAGCCAAAGCATCCTTTGTGATGTAGTATTCAACCAAAGCATACTTTGTGATGTAGTATTCAGCCAAAGCATACTTTGTGATGTAGTATTCAGCCAAAGCATACTTTGTGATGTAGTATTCAGATAAAAGCATACTTTGTGATTTTGTATTCAGCCAAAGCATCCTTTGTGATGAAGTATTCAGCCAAAGCATACTTTGTGATGTAGTATTCAGATAAAAGCATACTTTGTGATGTAGTATTCAGCCAAAGCATACTTTGTGATGTAGTATTCAGCCAAAGCATACTTTGTGATGTAGTATTCAGCCAAAGCATACTTTGTGATGTAGTATTAAGATAAAAGCATACTTTGTGATTTTGTATTCAGCCAAAGCATCCTTTGTGATGTAGTATTCAACCAAAGCATACTTTGTGATGTAGTATTCAGCCAAAGCATACTTTGTGATGTAGTATTCAGCCAAAGCATACTTTGTGATGTAGTATTAAGATAAAAGCATACTTTGTGATTTTGTATTCAGCCAAAGCATCCTTTGTGATGTAGTATTCAACCAAAGCATACTTTGTGATGTAGTATTCAGCCAAAGCATACTTTGTGATGTAGTATTCAGCCAAAGCATACTTTGTGATGTAGTATTCAGATAAAAGCATACTTTGTGATTTTGTATTCAGCCAAAGCATCCTTTGTGATGTAGTATTCAACCAAAGCATACTTTGTGATGTAGTATTCAGCCAAAGCATACTTTGTGATGTAGTATTCAGCCAAAGCATACTTTGTGATGTAGTATTCAGATAAAAGCATACTTTGTGATTTTGTATTCAGCCAAAGCATCCTTTGTGATGAAGTATTCAGCCAAAGCATACTTTGTGATGTAGTATTCAGATAAAAGCATACTTTGTGATGTAGTATTCAGCCAAAGCATACTTTGTGATGTAGTATTCAGCCAAAGCATACTTTGTGATGTAGTATTAAGCCAGAGCATACTTTGTGATGTAGTATTCAGATAAAAGCATACTTTGTGATGTAGTATTCAGCCAAAGCATACTTTGTGATGTAGTATTAAGCCAGAGCATACTTTGTGATGTAGTATTCAGATAAAAGCATACTTTGTGATGTAGTATTCAGCCAAAGCATACTTTGTGATGTAGTATTCAGCCAGAGCATACTTTGTGATGTAGTATTCAGCCAAAGCATACTTTGTGATGTAGTATTCAGCCAAAGCATACTTTGTGATGTAGTATTCAGATAAAAGCATACTTTGTGATGTAGTATTCAGCCAAAGCATACTTTGTGATGTAGTATTCAGATAAAAGCATACTGTGTGATGTAGTATTCAGCCAAAGAATACCTTGTGATGTAGTATTCAGCCAGAGCATACTTTGTGATGTAGTATTCAGCCAAAGCATACTTTGTGATGTAGTATTCAGATAAAAGCATACTTTGTGATTTTGTATTCAGCCAAAGCATCCTTTGTGATGTAGTATTCAGCCAAAGCATACTTTGTGATGTAGTATTCAGCCAAAGCATACTTTGTGATGTAGTATTCAGCCAAAGCATACTTTGTGATGTAGTATTCAGCCAAAGCATACTTTGTGATGTAGTATTCAGATAAAAGCATACTTTGTGATTTTGTATTCAGCCAAATCATCCTTTGTAATGTAGTATTTAGCCAAAGCATACTTTGTGATGTAGTATTCAGATAAAAGCATACTTTGTGATGTAGTATTCAGCCAAAGCATACTTTGTGATGTAGTATTCAGATAAAAGCATACTTTGTGATGTAGTATTCAGCCAAAGCATACTTTGTGATGTAGTATTAAGCCAGAGCATACTGTGTGATGTAGTATGTAGATAAAAGCATACTTTGTGATGTAGTATTCAGCCAAAGCATACTTTGTGATGTAGTATTCAGCCAAAGCATACTGTGTGATGTAGTATTCAGCCAAAGCATACTGTGTGATGTAGTATTCAGCCAGAGCATACTTTGTGATGTAGTATTCAGCCAAAGCATACTGTGTGATGTAGTATTCAGCCAAAGCATACTTTGTGATGTAGTATTCAGATAAAAGCATACTTTGTGATTTTGTATTCAGCCAAATCATCCTTTGTAATGTAGTATTTAGCCAAAGCATACTTTGTGATGTAGTATTCAGATAAAAGCATACTTTGTGATGTAGTATTCAGCCAAAGCATACTTTGTGATGTAGTATTAAGCCAGAGCATACTGTGTGATGTAGTATGTAGATAAAAGCATACTTTGTGATGTAGTATTCAGCCAAAGCATACTTTGTGATGTAGTATTCAGCCAAAGCATACTGTGTGATGTAGTATTCAGCCAAAGCATACTGTGTGATGTAGTATTCAGCCAGAGCATACTTTGTGATGTAGTATTCAGCCAAAGCATACTGTGTGATGTAGTATTCAGCCAGAGCATACTTTGTGATGTAGTATTCAGCCAAAGCATACTTTGTGATGTAGTATTCAGATAAAAGCATACTTTGTGATGTAGTATTCAGCCAAAGCATACTTTGTGATGTAGTATTAAGCCAGAGCATATTTTGTGATGTAGTATGTAGATAAAAGCATACTTTGTGATGTAGTATTCAGCCAAAGCATACTTTGTGATGTAGTATTCAGCCAAAGCATACTTTGTGATGTAGTATTCAGATAAAAGCATACTTTGTGATGTAGTATTCAGCCAAAGCATACTGTGTGATGTAGTATTCAGCCAAAGCATACTTTGTGATGTAGTATTCAGCCAAAGCATACTTTGTGATGTAGTATTCAGCCAAACCATACTTTGTGATGTAGTATTCAGCCAGAGCATACTTTGTGATGTAGTATTCAGCCAAAGCATACTTTGTGATGTAGTATTCAGCCAAAGCATACTTTGTGATGTAGTATTCAGATAAAAGCATACTTTGTGATGTAGTATTCAGCCAAAGCATACTTTGTGATGTAGTATTCAGATAAAAGCATACTTTGTGATGTAGTATTCAGCCAAAGCATACCTTGTGATGTAGTATTCAGCCAGAGCATACTTTGTGATGTAGTATTCAGCCAAAGCATACTTTGTGATGTAGTATTCAGCCAAAGCATACTTTGTGATGTAGTATTCAGCCAAAGCATACTTTGTGATGTAGTATTCAGATAAAAGCATACTTTGTGATGTAGTATTCAGCCAAAGCATACTTTGTGATGTAGTATTCAGCCAAAGCATACTTTGTGATGTAGTATTCAGATAAAAGCATACTTTGTGATTTTGTATTCAGCCAAAGCATCCTTTGTGATGTAGTATTCAGCCAAAGCATACTTTGTGATGTAGTATTCAGATAAAAGCATACTTTGTGATGTAGTATTCAGCCAAAGCATACTTTGTGATGTAGTATTCAGATAAAAGCATACTTTGTGATGTAGTATTCAGCCAAAGCATACTTTGTGATGTAGTATTAAGCCAGAGCATACTTTGTGATGTAGTATGTAGATAAAAGCATACTTTGTGATGTAGTATTCAGCCAAAGCATACTTTGTGATGTAGTATTCAGCCAAAGCATACTTTGTGATGTAGTATTCAGCCAAAGCATACTGTGTGATGTAGTATTCAGCCAAAGCATACTTTGTGATGTAGTATTCAGATAAAAGCATACTTTGTGATGTAGTTTCAGCCAAAGCATACTTTGTGATGTAGTATTCAGCCAAAGCATACTTTGTGATGTAGTATTCAGCCAAAGCATACTTTGTGATGTAGTATTCAGCCAAACCATACTTTGTGATGTAGTATTCAGCCAGAGCATACTTTGTGATGTAGTATTCAGCCAAAGCATACTTTGTGATGTAGTATTCAGCCAAAGCATACTTTGTGATGTAGTATTCAGATAAAAGCATACTTTGTGATGTAGTATTCAGCCAAAGCATACTTTGTGATGTAGTATTCAGATAAAAGCATACTTTGTGATGTAGTATTCAGCCAAAGCATACCTTGTGATGTAGTATTCAGCCAGAGCATACTTTGTGATGTAGTATTCAGCCAAAGCATACTTTGTGATGTAGTATTCAGCCAAAGCATACTTTGTGATGTAGTATTCAGCCAAAGCATACTTTGTGATGTAGTATTCAGATAAAAGCATACTTTGTGATGTAGTATTCAGCCAAAGCATACTTTGTGATGTAGTATTCAGCCAAAGCATACTTTGTGATGTAGTATTCAGATAAAAGCATACTTTGTGATTTTGTATTCAGCCAAAGCATCCTTTGTGATGTAGTATTCAGCCAAAGCATACTTTGTGATGTAGTATTCAGATAAAAGCATACTTTGTGATGTAGTATTCAGCCAAAGCATACTTTGTGATGTAGTATTCAGATAAAAGCATACTTTGTGATGTAGTATTCAGCCAAAGCATACTTTGTGATGTAGTATTCAGCCAAAGCATACTTTGTGATGTAGTATTCAGCCAAAGCATACTGTGTGATGTAGTATTCAGCCAAAGCATACTTTGTGATGTAGTATTCAGCCAGAGCATACTTTGTGATGTAGTATTCAGATAAAAGCATACTGTGTGATGTAGTATTCAGCCAGAGCATACTTTGTGATGTAGTATTCAGATAAAAGCATACTTTGTGATGTAGTATTCAGCCAAAGCATACTTTGTGATGTAGTATTCAGCCAAAGCATACTTTGTGATTTAGTATTCAGCCAAAGCATACTTTGTGATGTAGTATTCAGCCAAACCATATTTTGTGATGTAGTATTCAGCCAGAGCATACTTTGTGATGTAGTATTCAGCCAAAGCATACTTTGTGATGTAGTATTCAGCCAAAGCATACTTTGTGATGTAGTATTCAGATAAAAGCATACTTTGTGATGTAGTATTCAGCCAAAGCATACTTTGTGATGTAGTATTCAGATAAAAGCATACTTTGTGATGTAGTATTCAGCCAAAGCATACCTTGTGATGTAGTATTCAGCCAGAGCATACTTTGTGATGTAGTATTCAGCCAAAGCATACTTTGTGATGTAGTATTCAGCCAAAGCATACTTTGTGATGTAGTATTCAGCCAAAGCATACTTTGTGATGTAGTATTCAGATAAAAGCATACTTTGTGATGTAGTATTCAGCCAAAGCATACTTTGTGATGTAGTATTCAGCCAAAGCATACTTTGTGATGTAGTATTCAGCCAGAGCATACTTTGTGATGTAGTATTCAGCGAGAGTCCATGTTATAAAACCAAATTCCATCTGATCCTATCTGTTCTTCTATTTCATGATCGCTCTGTATTTTTATTTAATCAAACTTACTGACATGAGATTTACTGTCATGAAAAATGACTTATTTCTTGCTTTTTCTGTATCTTTGAGGTTTATTTTCTACATGAGTTTCGTTGTAACGCTTATATTTGTTCATAAGACAAGAACTGGTCAACCTCCACTACATTCCAGTATATTCTTTGCTATTTTGGGTGACGCATTTTGCTTGTACTATTAGAACTTATAGAAGTTTTGCAACGCCTACCGATGGATCTTTGTGATATTGCCTTGTGGCATTGCCTAAATAACACTACTTTTACTACTGCTGTATTTTCTGAACCACAAACATGGTCCATATAGCCGAGATATCGAATGCTGATAACATTTTTAGTAACAGTTACGTAAATGTTATGGAGACTCCAGCAACCTTTTCCGGGATCTCGACTTGGCCGATTTTGGTATCCAACCAAATCAAACCCGTTTTTTTTTTAATTTTTATATTGTTATATTTTACTAATAAGCCGAATTTTATTAAGACAAAAAAGCCACTTAAGTATAAGGGTCAACGAGATGCATGGATTATCTGTTGAATAATGAAGAATATTATGAGAGGATTGAAAACGATGAATAGAATGAACAAAGGTTGATTACTTATGAGGATGATTTATGACAAGTATTTGTTTACATTGGATTTGAAGACGGTTGTTGTAGTCTGCTAGGAAGTAGTCGCATGGTAATTTGTTCAATATGCGGGAAGATTTTGGAAAGAAAACTCTGTTCATAGAAAATATGTTCGACTGAAGGAACAAGTAAGAATAGCGGAAAAGTTATTTCCGTTGTGGTAGAAGGACGAAATCTAGGAAAGCTAGATATTCGTCACATTAATATCCAACATAGATTCGGATTATTCCCTCGTGTGGGGGAAAGAAAATCCGGACCGTCATTGGTAGTCACAGAGCAACAGCCCCTATTTACTTGCCTCTCAACGATGACAGATTAAGAGACAAGGTCAGTTATTAATGTGGAGAACATCCAGCTACTCCAGATTGAGCACCCTGGACTGGGACAAAAGAATCAAGTATCCTATCAGAACATCTATTACACTTTGATCCTGATCAAAACGCAATGGAAAGTCAAACACAGCCATATCTTTTTATGGAAGTCGCTCTAGAAAAAGATATGAAGCCAGTCGATGTAAGGAATTGAACGGACAAAACATGATTATCGCTTAGATAGACGGCTATAGACGTTAGCTTTGCAAAGACCAAGGCTATATGTATAAGGAAAATAGTTATCAAGAAGAGAGGCCCACAAGTCTGCAGTTCTTAGACAGAAACTTCTGGAATAAAATGATGTATTACAACGAGGTATCAGACCAGCGAATTGGCGAAGAGCAATGAGTCAAACGAGCTGGAACAGAGGAAGCACGGAATAAAACAAACAATTCTCAAAATACATATATTTATGATATAAATCGTAGTTGTGTTCTTTTGGTATATATTTCTTGGTTTCTTTTGCGTTTTACCATATATCACAGTCGTTGGAATCAGCAGATTTCCAGATTGTTAATTGGTTTTTGTTAGGATGCCATGGCTGGGTTCCATATGAGAATCTTGAACGTATACAACGTTCCAATGATGTACGTCGTGTGCGCATATTGACATTAGTGTCTCTAAGAGCACGCCGAAGTTCATTAAATGTCGCCGTTGCACGATATAAACAGTTGATCGATGTCTATTTCACGTAAGTTATAGTCTATCTCAATCACCGGAATCACATATAGACATGTTATTGCGTTAAATAGATTACTATCGAGAAACTCCGACGTTGCCCGGGATTAAATGTCGAACTCTATATACTTTCGCACAAACCCATGGCATTTTATTATTTATTTTATTATTATTTCTGACATTTTATTAATATTTTTATTATTATTTCTAACATTTTATTACTCATTTTATTATTTCTGACATTTTATTATTTGTTTTATTATTATTTCTGACATTTTATTACTCATTTTATTATTATTTCTGACATTTTATTACTCATTTTATTATTATTTCTGACATTTTATTACTTATTTTATTATTATTTCTGACATTTTATTACTAATGTTATTATTATTTTTGACATTTTATTACTTATTTTATTATCATTTCTGACATTTTATTATTTGTTTTATTATTATTTCTGACATTTTACAATTTATTTTATTATTATTTCTGACATTTTATTACTCATTTTATTATTATTTCTGACATTTTATTACTTATTTTATTATTATTTCTGACATTTTATTACTTATTTTATTATTATTTCTGACATTTTATTACTTATTTTATTATTATTTCTGACATTTTATTACTCATTTTATTATTATTTCTGACATTTTATTACTTATTTTATTATTATTTCTGACATTTTATTACTCATTTTATTATTATTTCTAACATTTTATTACTCATTTAATTATTATTTCTGACATTTTATTACTCATTTTATTATTATTTCTGACATTTTATTACTCATTTTATTATTATTTCTGACATTTTATTACTCATTTTATTATTATTTCTGACATTTTATTACTTATTTTATTATTATTTCTGACATTTTATTACTCATTTTATTATTATTTCTGACATTTTATTACTCATTTTATTATTATTTTTGACATTTTATTACTTATTTTATTATTATTTTTGACATTTTATTACTCATTTTATTATTATTTCTGACATTTTATTACTCATTTTATTATTATTTTTGACATTTTATTACTTATTTTATTATTATTTCTGACATTTTATTACTCATTTTATTATTATTTCTTACATTTTATTAATAATTTTATTATTATTTTTGACATTTTATAACGTTCATTTTTTTTCGGTGGAGCCGAGAGATAAACTCAGTATAACTTGATTAAGAGATAGTTTAAGTAAATTGTCAGTAATTTAAAAAAATTCCGGTAAACTGATTGTTGTTTAACCATCTTAAGATCCAAGCAGTGTTTCGTCGGAATCAATGACGTCCCTGCACACTCTTGCTCGAAACACTGAACACATTTTCTTACCATTTCAATTCTTATAATTTTAATTTCTATAATTCTTCAAGTAGTACATGAAAAATAAAAATGTTAATAGCCGTTTTTTTTAATGTATCGATATAACTATATTAATTGATCAAAATGACACAGTCACCCAAGTAGCTTGTATAATATTATACTAGTGTATATTCATAGCGTTATAAGAGCAGTTCAAGAATCCCCAAACAAACAAAGAAGTAGACAAAAAAACAACACTTTATATATATATATATATATATATATATATATATATATATATACTGGTGATAGCAGATCAGGCTGCCCTGTGGCTCCCTGAGACGAAATTAACCTACATTGACGTTTTTTTTTGTTTTTTTTTTGTGTGTAAAACTTAATTATGTTCTACAAAACCAAAAACAAAAACAACAGCCCCTCTCCCTTTCTCCCTCCCCTTTTTTATTTTGATTTTTCCTACCCTACTCCCGGTCCTGGATATGACCTTAAACTACATCCGATGGTGAGATCCGGCTTACGGACTTTGGGGAATGTGGAGCCTCCTCTTAATTACCATTGCTCCCAGGTCCACCCTGACCCGGAGTGGTAGTACCTGTTAGGGTCCCAACTATGGGTTAAATAGAAACAGATATTAAAAGGGGAAAGAAAACAAGACCAGATTCGGCATTAAATAACCCAAAAAGGGTTGATATGCCGTAAAACAAAACTACCAAACCTATATATATATATATATATATATATATATATATATATATATATATATATATATATATATATATATAAAGAGTTCGCATGAAAAACGTGATAACTCCAATTTGTTTTAATTGAGACATTAAACAATGAAAGGACAAATATATTAAATTTAAACTTTGACCAAAAGCGTATTTTAATTAAAAGCAAAATAAAATGATGCCAACATCATATGATATAAAACATGATTTTAGGGTGTGCTCGAGTATTTAATTGCAACTCGTTTTATAATGATGGTTTCGTTTTTTTTTAATGGTGTTTATCGCGTTTTGTATTCGAACTCTTTATATATATATAATATATATATTAAGATCACTCTAACTGCCTGGTAAATAGCCGCTGATTCCGCTATTTACATTTAAAGTTCCTATATATTTATTAACTAATTTCCTATGGCCGAATGGATAAAATCTCCGACTACGAATCAGTGACGATTTGTGATCGGGGTTCGCGCCTACCGACCGTTGAGAATTAATGTTCCTAGACTGAAGATTGCGTTAGCATAAAACATCGATGTCTCTAGGTATTTTAAAAATAATTAATATTTATTTATAAAAATATTATTGTATATATATATATATGTGTGTGTATATATATATATATATATATATATATATATATATGCGTGTATATATATACATATATATATATAGAGAGAGAGGATATAATTAAATAATTAATATTTATTTATAAAAATATTATTGTTAATATATATATATATATATATATATATGTATTTATATATATATATATATAGAGAGAGAGAGAGAGGATATACAAAAAGAAAAAAATCACAAACACATTGCAATGTGTTTGTGAATTTTTTTCTTTCTATATTCTATTCTTGCTCTGTTTTCCACATTGAGTACTCTTACTTCCCAGATTATTTACTTTAACACACACACTATATATATATATATATATATATATATATATATATATATATATATATATATATTAGGACACAGAATAAAGACGTTTGTGACATTTTGGGGACAGGAATGAAATTGAAAAGTGTTAAAAACGAGAGGAAAGTTATATAAGCCGTCTTGGTAGATTTATGCCACTATAACTCTTCTCTCGTTTTTTACACTTTTCAAGCCCCATCCCCCCAAATGTATCAAACGTCTTTATACCTTTCTTTGATAAAATTGGGTACAACTGCAAATTCATGTATATATATTCCCGAAACAGTTTTTCATAGTAAACAACTGATGATCCCTTAAAATAGTGTTAGAAATAAACTAATATAGTAACTGTGAAAGGTAAATTGACTTGCATGAGTGATTTTCCACTGGAAGACTTGGGACTATAATTTTTTTTTTTTTTTTTTATATAGTTTTAATGGTTGAGAAACTTCCGAGACTATATATATATATATATATATATATATATATATATATATATATATATATATATATATGCATACTTAGGCAGCAAGTCATTATCGAAGCAAGCGTTGTTGAACGTTACGGAACTTTCTCGTTTGTAAATCGTCTTCGTGAAGTTCTCAAACCGTAGAGCAATCTTCCTGGTTTCAGGTGGCAGTCCGTAGAGTTTTTCTTCCGATGGTTCTTATTTCGGCCATTTTATTTTTAGCGCCTACGACTTTCTTAGTCATGTTTAGGATTAGTTTTTTTTTTAATAAGAAGACTGGAGTTCATGTGTTATAGGTGTCGTTAAGAATTAATGAAATAAATAAATAAGCAATAAAACCAAACACACAAACGATAGAATAAAATGAACTCAACCGCACACTCTCTCTACTCTTTCATTCGCCCTTAAATGTTTTTTATCTACAAAGAGAGAGAGAGAGAGAGAGAGAGAGAGAGAAGGAGAGGGAGAGAGAGAATAACAAACAGGAAGAAATTAATAGATGGAGTGAGCTAGAGTGAAATAGATAGACAGATGAATAGATAGGTAACATTAGTAGAACAAATACGTGGTATTTAGAAAATCGATGGCATTACTACGGAATTAGTATTTATATGTTTATAGATCTGGAAACGATTGGTTTTCGAGTTATAGTCAATTGGAACAAATACTGATGAATATTCTTTATTGTTAACATCGAACTCGTACACGGTTGTGATAGTGCATTGTTATTTCTAGATATGGGGCAAATATACCCTATCCATATAATAGCATCACAGATAGATTAAGCCTGGGTCTGGTGTTGTCACATACACCAACAGAACCATTAAAAATTACATTAAACAAATATATAAGCTATGACGATCAGTAGAAAAATCTGAGTGTCATAGTGGACAGGGGTTCTTTTATCAGCCAGCATGGGGGAGACGGTCAGCATCCTGCGAATGCTGTGCTTACATATTTCAGCTAACGGAATATAAAAGACAAAACACAGGTAAATAAATATGATCAGCAACAACCAAAGACAACGCAGAGTAGGAAATAGACCACAAAAAGTCATGTGACTAGTAATGAAACATTATTACACAATAATAAAGCTATTATCTATCTCTACAAATCTACTATCATACCATGTATGGAGTACTGTTGTCATATTTGGGCTGGTGAATGTCTGTTCTATTTGAGGGTTCTTGATAAGGTACAGAAAAGTATATGTAATTTGATTGCCTCGACTCTTTCTTTTTCTTTGCAACCTCTCTCTCACAGACGTGATGTTGCTAGTCTCAGACTTTTCTATAAGTACTATTATGGCACGTGTTCTTCGGAAGTGTGTGATGTATTCCATTTTTTTTGTTCCAGCTCGTTTGACGCGTTGGTCTAGTTGTGTCCATCAATTCGCTGTTTTAATAACTCATTGTAATTGTTACACCGGCCGTTCTAACAGAAGAGAAACTACACCGGTTCTCACTATAAATAGTGCGAGTAGACAATCACGAGGGAGAAAAAGGACAGTATTGTAACTGTCTAGCCGAGTGCCAGTCAGTTTCCTTAACTTTGTAACTTTTATGTTAATACACTTGTTATCTTAACCCAACCTCGACTTGACTTCTTCTTTTTACTGTTGGACTACTTCACAACGGTATTGATTTATCTACCTCCCACAGCGGTAGGATGTGAAACAAGGTCGGGAAAGTGGGATTTGATAAGCCACCGCCCGAGAAGGTGAGCACTCAGGCAATTTTAAAAATTGCCTGGGCAGCCCCGTCGTTATTCCCCGGTAGGGGCGCCTCAGGCAGTAAGCAATAAACTTTAGCCGAAAGAGGGGAGGCTAAGCCTGGGGGATGACCTCCTAGAACTGCACAGGACCGGCGTGCAGTATCCATCGGAACAGATACTACACTTTGATCTTGGCCAAAAGGCAAACAAACGAAAATACAGCTTGCTATTCTAGTAGCTTCTTTCCAAGTACTACAAGGTTTGTGAAACTCTCTTCCTGCTGACTGTTTTCCTCTTACCTATAGCCTTGGTCTTTTCTAAGGGAAATAAGAATCTCCTGTGTCTGCGATAATCATATTTTGTTCCTGTTAGCTCCTTGCATTAAGTGGTTTCATGCATTGTCTGGAGCGATATCAATTTTTAAAAAAAACACCTACAAAAATTGTTTCTTTTCGCGAAATTATGACATCGATTTTCCAAACATCTTCTAAATGATAAACATGTTCTTTCTTTAATGTGTTCTTTCGTAACGTTAAAGCGGACCTGTTTGTAGTTTCCTGAATGACACGAGATAAACAATATTTCTGTTTTCCTTCTTGACACGTAATAAGGAATGGAACGACAATTGTCGCAAAAGAAACGGCAAGCTTAACAACGGAATGTCGTAAGAAATATAAAATTATGCATCAGGGAAAACAATAAAAACAAGAGAAATGAAAACGCTATGAATTGTGAAGAATGAAACAAGAAAAAGCTTTCAAATCGGCGTTAAGGTATTTATATCTATAGAACGTGTTAATGCCCTAATGTTCAAGTGGCAACGAATATTTGGGAACGACATTAAACTTGAACGTGTCATTGAGAAAAGAGATCTTCATCATTCGTATGCGTTTTTATCGACAGCTCATTTTAACTGATAAAACAATATATTCGCATTGTACATCTTAAGATGCTGGGTATATATATATATATATATATATATATATATATATATATATATACATACAGTAATCCAGGAAGGGTAAACATCCACAGTGTAGAATTCCAAAGGGAATCAAACCAGGCTCATAAAAAGTGCTCAATAAGAATATAGAGCTGTATTATGAATGATTATTCTTATTCAAAATGTACATAGTCTGCGACACTGGCATGTCGATGTTATCCATCATTTTTGTGATCCAACCCCTTTCTTCCTGAACTTCACGTAAAGGGTTGAATCACAAAAAAAACATTTGCCTGATGAAACCTCAGCTCTTGACAGCTGTAGATCGATAACATCGACATGTCAGTGTAGCAGACTATGTACATGTTTGAATTAAAAAAATCATATATATATATATATATATATATATATATATATATATATAAATATATAAGTATTAATTTTTTTATATACAAACATTATTGGTTACATATGTGCATACATGTTTCAGTTGTACTCATCACAGAGAGTCAACCTCTTCAGACCAAAGACTTAAGAGAAGTGGGATGGATTTGGAAACCTTTTTCCTTTAAATAAATCTTTGTTGGAGATTGGTTATTTTTCATGAATTAGTATCGGATTACCTATTATACTTGTTGACTCTTTCAGTTAGTTGCTATCGTTTTTATTCTTTTTATGACCTGCCTATCCCCTTTTCCTTGTTTTATTACCTACTTAGCTTGGATTCCTTTTAACTCTATTAACCCCTTCAAAGTTTTACAAACCTATTTAGGTATAAATATCTGATCTTTATATAAAATACACACATGTGAACAAATTTAATAGATACAAATACATATAAATTAACAGACGTAAATATACATACACATCTAAACATGAACACACACACATATCGACTTTCAAGCATAAATATATTTACAATATATAAAATACACACGTGCGTATCAATATATTTTCAATATATTAAATATTTTCAATATACAAAATACACACGTGGGCACAAGCAAATACATAAACACACACACATATACATATATGTACATAAATACATATATATATACATATATACATATACAACACGTACACACATACATACATTCATATATCCATACACAGAGATACACATATACACACACATACACATTTTCAAGTATAACTAGTTGTTCTTAAAATAGTTGTTCTTTAAAATAGTTGTTCTTAAAAATATGTACCTATGTATATATATACACACACTCAGACAACACACACACACACACACACACACACACACATATATATATATATATATATATATATATATATATAAACAAGTATCAGTTTTGTTGCAGTGAAATGACCACATAAATATTAGAACTGCAATACGCGAGTTAACCAACGTTACGATGTTAGTACATAATTACAGACTACGTGATTAACTCTAGGAATTAAATAAAAAAAGGCCGCTTATGAAAAGATAAAATAAGAGTCCCAATTAATGGCAGCAGTGTGAAAAATTGTCCAATTTCATAGTTCATAGTTTCATAAGCGGCCTTTTTGCCGTAATCACTCCTACCGCTACTTTACGCCACAAACGGGACAAACTTTTTCAAATATTAGTACTTGCGTGTTGCTTTTTCGCACCAATCATCCAGAGGAAGTATTGGAATTTAGAGGAAACGTTGATGAATATATAAAAGATATTTTTTGTTTTCCTTTATTCGTTTTCCATATATATATATATATATATATATATATATATATATATATATATATATATATATATATATATATATATATATATATATATATATGGGTAGATAAAAGGATAAAACAATCCGACGGGATAAACTTAAAAATGAGACAGTGGAAGACCCATAAGCTCAACGTTTTGCCCGATGTTATGTGGGCTTTTTCAAGTGCGGATGAAAAGTGTGCTAAAAATGACAGAAGACAAGGAGGTCATATAATTGGGGAATATATATATAGTGGTAGGGCTTGAATGGAGGGAAATATATGCAAAAATGTAAAGTGTCAAGAAATAAGTGTGAAAAATGTCACCACTGTTCCATCTTTAATTTATATATATATATATATATATATATATATATATATATATATATATATAATAAGTCTAAAACC
The DNA here is from genome assembly GCA_963556195.1 of Sepiola atlantica. Taxonomy (NCBI): domain Eukaryota; kingdom Metazoa; phylum Mollusca; class Cephalopoda; order Sepiida; family Sepiolidae; genus Sepiola; species Sepiola atlantica. The sequence continues at coordinate 84,136,271 of OY744538.1, read as the reverse complement.
CTTGTTTAGATGCGATAGTTATTACTAAAAATAAAATCATAACCGACTTTTCTTAATCATTTTTACTTTGGTATTTTGACTAATTATTTCGCTAGTATACCTAGCTTCATCAGAGTCTGAGATTGTAACAATTCTATTGCTGTTGGTAGCTATCCGTCAGAATGGAAAATCGATATGGTTTTCTAATTAACGGATTTCTCACTTTTTTAACACATGAAGTGACGCGCGTGCACGCATATGTGTATTACATTGGGAGAGTTCTATTATATATAAATGAAACAGCAAAGATAAATATTATATCTTTATATAAAATCTTATCATGGTGAGTCAATGCTCAGTATACTAGATAGAGAAATAATATAAGACAATGAATGATGAAAATAAAAATTAGATGAAATAAAATATTTATTAGTTCATCAAGTATTCAAAAGTGTTATATAACACTTTTGAATACTTGATGAACTAATAAATATTTTATTTCATCTAATTTTTATTTTCATCATTCATTTTCTTATATATATATGCAAATAATAAATAAGTAGTATATTAGTTCATCAAGTATTCAAAATTGTTATATAACAAATAAAGAGTTTATTCCTTGTTTGAATACTTAATTAATAAATAATTAGTATATTTTATCCAATCTTTATTTTCATCATTCATTTTCTTATATATATGTAAATAATAAATAATTAGTATATTAGCTCTCACATTTTTTCCGATCAAACACTTTATTGAATTCTTTTAAACATACACCGAAACACTATACATATATATATATATATATATATATATATATATATATATATATATATATATATATATATATATGCAAACATTATTAAATAACACGGAGTGGTTTTGTTTTATTTTCTTTCTTTGTATATTTGAGTTTTAAACTCAAATATACCAAGAAAGAAAATAAAAATAAATCCAGGAATAGAGGCCGAAAGATAATATGGTTCAACCCTCCCTACTGCCAACTATCTAACATCAACATCGGGAGAGTATTCTTGAACCTGGTAGATAAACATTTTAGCATAAATAATCCACTTAGGAAGATATTTAATAGAAAAACCATTAAAATCAGCTACTCTTGCACCAAGAACATGGACAGAATTATCAGCACCCATAATCGTAAATTACTTAACAATCCTAGTAAGAATAAGGTCACAGTAAATAAATGTAATTGTCAAGTGAAAAATAACTGCCCACTGGACGGTAACTGTAAAGTTGAGTGTGTGGTTTATAAGGCCACTATTCATCCGGAAGATAACAACAGGGATAAAAAGGTTTACATCGGCATATCCGCGGGAAACTGGAAACAACGTCTTTATGACCACAAACACTCTTTCAATAACCCAGAACTCAAGAGCAAAACGGAGTTAGCTAAACAATGGTGGCATCTGAAAAATGAGAACAGGTCCCCGGTGGTTTCGTGGTCAATCTTATGTTTTTCGAATATTCCAGATGGATTTAGACAAAGATGCAACTTATGTCTAGAAGAAAAAATAAGAATCCTAAAATATGATCGAAATAACCTCTTAAATAAACGAGATGAACTTATGGCTAAGTGCAGACATATATATAAATTTAAAATAATCAACGACTAGTAATCCGATGGACCTCTAGACTTATAACGGTGAAGATACCAAATTAAATAACATTATTTAAGGTAACCCCCCCCCCACCACCAACATAATAGTTATAATAATATCTGCTATAGACACAGAATTGCCGACTTGGTGATATATAGTATTTGTGTGTATGCGTATATAATGGTATTTTGAAATATTTATTTATTCAGATTATTTACTTAAAATAAGATAGTGGATTAAAAAAAAAAAAAAAAAAAAAAAAAAATTCTGCAGGTAATACACTAGTTATTGAATTAATATAAGTATAAATGCCAAATATTACCACTAGACATTATTAGACTTGAATTAGTAATCCGATGGACCTCTAGACTTATAACGGTGAAGATACCAAATTGAATAACATTACTTACGGTAACCCCCCCCCCCCCTAATATTTATAATAGTATCTGTGATAGACACAGATTTACTGACTTGGTGATATATAGTATTTGTGTGTACGCGGATATTTATTATTTACTTAAAATAAGATAGTGGTATGAAAATTTTTTCTGCAGGTAATACACCAGTTTTTGAATTAATATAAGTATAAATGTCAAATATTACCACTAGACATTATTAGACTTGAATTAGTAATCCGATGGGCCTCTAGAATTACAACGGTGAAGATACCAAATTGAATAACATTAGGTACGGTAACCCCCCCCCCCCGCATGATATTTATAATAATAGATTATCAAATTAATCTAAAATATAAATAAGGTAAGACTAATTTTTAGAACTCATATTACATCAGTATGAATATAGAGTGTTATGTAAATATTGTGTGTAGGTGTGTGGATATATATGTATGTGTGCGTATGTATATGTGTGTATATGTGCGTATATGTATATATGTGTGTGTGTATGTATGTGTATGTATGTTTACATGTGTGAACAACTACATGCGTATGAATTTGGTCAATATTTCAAATAGATTCAGCGATATATATAGGTGTATTCATGTATGTATATATATATATATATATATATATATGTATATATGTGTGTATATGTATATGTGTATAGATATGTATATGTGTGGGTGTGTATGTGTATATATGTGTGTGTATGTGTGTATGGATTTGTATGTATACATATATGTATGTACGTGTAATTTTATTTCAATTAGATTCTCTTTCTTTGAACCCAGACGGACTGAGAATTTATGACACGCGGTCTGTCTATTTCTTCTCTGTGCCTGTTAATTGTTTCTTTCTTTCTTTTCTCTAACCGAATTTGAGAACACGAGTTTCGCCGGACGCATTCTGGCTAGAGATGAATAAAAGTTGCGTATGTGATTATGTTTAGTTATGATAATGTGCGAGTGAGATTATGTATGTGAGTGCGCATATGATGTGTGCGTATTTAGTTTTGTGTATGCGCGTGAGTAAAATTGCCTATATGTATGATATCGCCAAGTCGTATGTGTCATAATTTTGACATGGCAGTTTTTAGTTGATTAACTTAAAGATCCCTCCCCTTCGCCCGCCATAGTTAAATATAAGTTTTAAATTTCCCCCTCTCTATAAAAGATGTATCAAATTGGTTGCTACCACCACCATCTCTGATTGTATTGGAACTGTGGTAGGGAAATTCAATTTTCTATCAGTCTCAAAAATGTAATTGTCTGAGTGATGCTTGAAAAAACCGAACGGTTGAAATAAATTATTGCATCGACAATTATGTGATTTCGTGTTATTATATTTTATTATTGCTCTGTTTACTACATTGAGCTCTCATACCCGGATTTCCTCCTGGAATTATTCCATTATAACACAAATATATATATATATATATATATATATATATATATATATATATATATATATATATATATATATATATATATATATTGTAAAAAGTGAAAGAGACAGAAACTAATAAACAATAGCTGTTCCCTCTCTGGCGCTAGTGTTTCAGATTCCTACACCAATGTTGGCCAAACTAAACAGTGAGATGCAGTTAATAGTTTAGCGAATGTTTATTGGGTTTATCCAATACCGCCAATTCGGATATTGAAACTTGCGCGTCGCAAACGGTGTGCGCGATGAGGAAATCTCTTACCGACAAAAAATCGATCGCCAATATGGCGCCGCGCATGCGCGTTGTGACACAAAAAGAACGAGGTGGCAAAATTCGAAAAAGAAAAGATATAAAAATGTATATATATATACGTAGATATATCATAAAACGCGCGTCCGGCCACAATCATTGTAATATAAATAGTCCATAGCACTGGAAAATGACGCCATGCTCAAAAGTAAGAAACCAAATGTGTCGAGCAGTCAGACCATGGAGATTTTTACCCCTCCGCATCAGTAGTTGTTCTTACTACCCACTATCAATAACGTCACCAGATAAAATCGACTGAGTTAACAGGTCTGAGTTATTACGATGGTCATGGTCCGGCTCGCTTTAATAATTACGTATGCAAAGTTATTCAGGAATTCAACCGATTATAACGAAAGTTTCAGATTTTATTAATGAAAGATCATGAAATATAATTAACGCTTTATTTTATTAGAAATCTTAGAGCAAATGTATTATTTCGTGTAATTTTCGTAGGCTAGACAGCAAACATTAAATTTATACTTAATAATAAAATGGTGTTGTCATGATTTTTTTTATTTTTAAAACATGAAAATTTTTTTAAAATAATTTGTCCGATTTAATATTCATTATTTAAATAAGTTATTTTTTCTGAATTATTTTTAATGTTTGAGTTGATTGTTATGACAACCCGGTCTACATCGAATGAAAATACTAGTATCAGTTATGTTGCATGGACATATCTCTTGGTTTATAAACACAAGAAGAAGACAAATCCCTATTCTCAGGCAGTTTTATTCTTTATATGAACATTCCATTATCATTAGTTTTAGCTGAATAATTTTATAAGAGTTGCTCTCATTTCCGAAATAAATAAATGTTTTTTTGTTTTTTTTAACTTGAAACTACATCAAACATGAAAAGTAAATCGAATATGAAAGATTACGAATTCATTAAAGTAACGCAAAATCAATAATTCTAAATAATTAATTAATAGAACATTTATTGAAATAAATTAAAATATGTGTGTTTTTATTTTGCAAAACGAATAGTTGATTACAATATATTACAAATGTCGTGTTTTTTTTTTCGAAGGGGGGTTCCGAACAGACAGTTTATTTACAATATATTATTATTTGAATATATCGCTTATTTCGTTGGATGTTCGCATACAAATGTTGATGAAACTTATTAATTAGTCTTGTATTTTACCCCGAAATAAAATTCTAATTATTTTTTTAAGACGTGGAAATCCAACTTTAATGCAATGCGGCCATGTTGTAATTTGCTTATTTATTTTCACGCTTGACATCTATAAAAAAATACGTTTGAAAAATGGAAAAAGTTTACAATGATTTCCAAGTGAATTAATACTTTTATAGGCGTAAGTCTGTTCGCTCTGACTACAAATGGACGCATGTTCGTTAGCACCTTCGGTACTTCCGGTCCGCATTGATAGTTGTTCTTACTACCCACTATCAATAACGTCACCAGATAAAATCGACTGAGTTATCAGGTCTGAGTTATTACGATGGTCATGGTCCGGCTCGCTTTAATAATTACGGATGCAAAGTTATCGTTTATGGCCAAAGAAGGGAGGCTTAATATCAATCTTAATAGTAACTGCTAATAAAAAAGAAAGGAAAAATAATTAAATTTCAATTTCTGAGCAAAAAAGGAGAGGCCTTATTTCAAGAGATGCTTATTATAATAAAAATCTAGAAAAGAATTTCATTCACTCATAATATAGACACACATATATATACTCTTATTATTATTATCATTATTATTATTATTATTATTATTATTATTATTATTATTATTATTATTATTATTATTATTATTTACTCACTAGGAGTTATCACACTGGTCATCGTCAGTGGTCGCCCACTGCCGACAACCTGTGGTATTCCCTGGAGTCCGAGTGACAACAAGTCTCCTACGGCCTCCAGTATGCTCCATCTCTTTTCGTTCATCACCGCTGATGACCTTGCGGTAATCGCAACAGCCACCTACCAACGATTTCCCGCTGATAAGGGTCATTGGTCCCCTCTGGGGCCCGAGTGGCAACAAGCCTTCCCAAGGTCCCAGAGCTGTCCGCGCTCTTCCAGTGGAGGTCTGGTTTGCGCTTTCCCTCCTCGACCCTCTGTCCATAATTTTTGTGGCGTCAGCCTATGCTTGCGCCTCATTCGTGCGGTTGTATTTTCCCCGGTTCTGTTGTTTTGTGCTTCCATGTGTTTGTTCTCCATTCGTTGCTTATGTGGGTTGGTTTCCGCATTCGAGGACATTTCTCAGGATTGTAGCTGTTTTGATCATTACTGTCCTTTGTATGGTCTCAGTTATCCCTTTGATTCCTATTTCTCCTAGTCTTTTCTCCATGTTTTGGGGACTGTTCCTAGTGCTCCTATGATTATTGGTGTTATACTGACTTTTTTCATGTTCCATATTCCTTTCAATTCTCTGGCAAGTTCAGTATATTTGCTTCTTTTTTCCGTCTCTTTGATCTTCACTCTGTGGTCTGCTGGAACTGCAAAGTCCACGATTTTGCAGGATTTTTCTTTCTTGTTGATTATTATCATATCCGGTCTCCTTGCTGTTATGGGTTTGTCTGTTTGTACATTCATATCCCATATGATGTTGTGTTTTTCGTTTTCTAGTACAGTTTCTGGTTTGTGTTTTTGCATATTCGAAATTCAGTTGTTTGCAAATTTCCCGGTGTACTTCTTTCCCCATGCTGTCATGTCTGTTCTTGTATTCCCTTTGTGCTAGCTTGCTGCATTCACTTATTATATGATTTATCGTTTCGTCTCTTTGTCCACACAGTCGGCATTTGCTGTTTTCCTGGGTTTTATCTATCTTTGCTTTAATAAAGTTTGTCCTAATCGCATTGTTCTGTGCGGCCGTCAGCAGAGTTTCCGTTTCTCTATTCAGGTGTCCTTTACTTAGCCATGCCCAGCTGTTTTCATTGGCTTCATCGCTTGTGAGTCTTATAAAGCGTCCATGTAGTTGTTTTTCTTCCCACTTTTCCTTTCTTGTCTTTTTGTTTCTGGGTTCAGTACTTCCGGGGTTGTTTGTTGGGCTGGTGTCTCTTGCTGTGGTGATCAGTCTTTCCGTGTTCTGGGTTACATATTTCTCCAGCTCTTTTTTGGTGTCTTCCACACAGTCTTCTATACTTACCAGTCCTCTACCTCCTTCATTTCTTTTCACGTAGAGTCTGTCCGTGTCGTCTTTTGGGTGCAATGCATTGTGCATAGTCATTATTATTATTATTATTATTATTATTATTATTATTATTATTATTATTATTATTATTATTATTATTATTATTATTATTATTGTTGTTATCATTATTATTATTATTATTATTTCATAATAGACTCAACTTTTGGGTATTTTTAATTGGAGTTTTTCTTTTGAACATCAAGTCCCTTGACCTTAGACATTCAAGTGTAGTACCTGAGCGACTTTGTAGTGTCTCCATTTTTTATACTGATGTTGTGCTAGCATTGGGCATTCAGATACAATATGCGCTAAGGTTTCTTCCCTTTCATTACACAATCGGCAAATCGGTAGTTCTACAGTTTTGTCAATGTAATGTTTGATGGACCTAGTGCAGGTGGCTTGTTCCTGGGCTGCAATTAAGGTGCTCTCGGTGGATCTTTTGAGATCACCCCTGACGAAAAAATTATTGTTATTATTGTTATTATTATTATTATTATTGTTATTATTATTATTGTTATTATTATTATTGTTATTGTTATTATTGTTATTATTATTATTATTATTATTATTGTTATTATTATTATTATTATTATTATTATTATTGTTGTTGTTGTTATTGTTGTTGTTATTGTTGTTGTTATTGTTATTGTTATTGTTATTGTTATTATTATTATTATTATTATTATTATTTGTACTCACTAGGAGTTCTCACACAGATCATCGTCAGTGATTGCTCACCGACAACAACCAGTGGTATTTCCAGAATATTTGTAAATAGATACTACACGGATATGTATTTCTTGTATTTTGTATCTAATATATAATTTTGTATCGAAAATTTCTTGTTTTTTTCTCAAGTATTCTTTTACAATTTGATTTCCATTTTTTGTTGATTTGATCGCGCCCGCGCCCAGATATTCTAGATATGTGCAGGTATCATGTTCCTCAAATGCCGTCATTTCCTCTCAGTTTGTGCAGTTTTATGTTTTTTGCTGTTTCAATTTTTCCTGCTTTTTGTTTCCAGTAGTGTACATTTTTTAGAGTGAATTCCATTTGAATGTCCTCGCTAGAGATACTGGTTTTATTCATTAGATTTTCTAGTTTCTTTGTATATTTTGCAAATAGATCCAGGCTGTCAATTTACATGAAGTTGTTTACGTTATTATTTTGTGTCGATGAATTTTTATTCAGCATTGCACTTTCACAGTCAAAGGTAGTTGTGATAAAGAGTCTCCCTGGAAAACGCCTCACTGTATTGTCATCTCTATCAGGTGCTGTATTCCAGCTGTCAATTTCTGTCTCAATTTCCATTTCTTTCTCCATAACGGTACAATTTTGTTAAATATTTTATATATCTAAGGTATTCAATTATCCATGCTTGGGGTATTATATCGTAAGATTTCTTGTAGTTAACCCATGCCATATCTATGTACATTATCTGTTTTATATCTTCTTCTTCTTCTTTTTTTCTTCTTCTTCTACTTCTTCTTCTTCTTTTTCTTCTTCTTCTTCTTCTTCTTCTTCTTCTTCTTCTTCTTCTTCTTCTTCTTCTTCTTCTTCTTCTTCTTCTTTCCTCTGCATTCTTCTTCACCCTATTTGTCTTTCTTTTTCTTTTTTCTTCCCTTTTTCTTCTTCAATTTCTCTTTTTCTTTTCATTTTTAATACACTTATTCGCTGTTATCCTCTTCTTTTTCTATTTAGTTTTTTTCCGCTTTCTTTTCTTCTTCTTCTACTTGTTTTTATTATTGTTGTTATTATTTTCATCCTCTTACTTCTCCTCTTCATCCTCTTATTTACCCCTTTTTTCTCCTTCCTTTTCTTACGCTTCTTGTTTTTTCTTTTTTCTCTCTTTCTTTCTGCTTTTTCTTCTTTTTTTCAGCTTTTCCTCTTCTTCTTCTTCTTCTTCTTCATTTTCTTCTTTGTCTTTTTTCTTCTACTTTTCATTATTTTTGTTTTTACTTTCTTCCTTCTACCCCCTAGCAGTCTCTTCTTCGTCATGTTCTTCTTCGCCTTATTATTCCTCTTCTTTGTTTTATTCCTCATTGTTGTTCTTCTTTTTCTCCTGTCACTACGCCTTTTTTCCGCCTTCCCCTCATATTTTTCATCTGCTTCTAACTTCTATCCCCCGCCCTCCCTTTTTATTCTTTCTTCTTCTTCTACCTCTTCTTCTCATTCTTATCCTTCTAATTCTTCTTTTTTTTTCTTCTTCTTCTTTTCTTATTCGTTTCCCATTTTCGTCTCTCTCTGCTTCTTTTATAGATAACAAATCCATAAAATTGACATGTTGGCAAACAATCGCGTTACATTGTTCGGTAGTCTTCGCTTTCCGTTTCCGATAGGTCACGCCATGCCGTAAACTCTATTTACTGTTCAAATTGCCGATGATTCCAGCCCATAGACATAGCAGCTAGTGTTTTGACTTTCTGCTGCGAATCGGTCGGCAAGTTTTGGTAATTGCCACCAGTGCATCTTCCGGAATTCTTATAAACAAATCGATGCGATGGGTTAATGGAGTTTTATTTCTACAATTTGATAATGTATTATCGATATAGTTTTCCCGCCGATGGAGACACCTTATTCAATCATGATCGAAACCTTGCACACACACACACACACACATGCATCTTTCTAAGCTTAACAGCAAATGAGTTTCGTCCCTTATACACAACTCTAGTAAGGCCCTAAATCTAGTGTACATCATCCAAGCAACAAATCTTTATCCTCAAAAAGATATCGTACACCTGGAGTGTTTTCAATGCTTACCAACCAGGATGGTGACGAGATTATCCATGCTTACATACAAATCACGGCTTCAAAGACTAAATCTATCCTCACTTGAGCACCGTATGTTGCGAGGGGACCTTAGATTGGCATACAGCATCATATGCAAGAATGGAAAATAAAACTTTAGAGTTGTTTTTTCAACTCAACATTTAGTCGTGGTCTCCGTGTAACTAGCAGTTGTGTTCGTCTCAACAACAAAGCAGCATTCTCTGTCCGTGTTTCTGCTCCCTGGAACAGCTTGCCAGTGGAGGTCGTCATAATGCCTACCATATCTAAGTTTTAAAGTCAATATCAACAAACATTCAGTCGGCATATAGATGCAATATCTTCTAACTATATCTTTTTTACTGCCTGGTAATAGTCTATGTATGTATGTATGTATATGTATGTATATGTATGCATATGTATGCATATATATGTATATATATATATATATATGTATATATGTATATATATATATGTATTTATGTATATATATGTATATATATGTATATATTGTATATATGTATGTATCTATATATATGTATGTATATATGTACATATGTATATATATGTATATATGTATATATACGTATGTATATACATATGTATATATATATGTATATATATATATGTATTACATATGTATGTGTATATATGTATGTATAGATATATATATGTGTATATATATGTATATATGTATGTATATATATGTATGTATATATCTATGTATATATATGCGTATATGTATATATATATGTATATATATATGTATATATATATATATGTTTATATATGTATATATACGTATATATATGTATATATATGTATATATATATGTATATATATGTATGTATGTATATATATGTATGTATATATATATATATATGTATGTAAGTATATATATATATGTATGTACATATATATGTATATATATATATATATATATATATATATATATATATATATATATATATATATATATATATGGGATGACGGAGATTATTCGCCGCGTGTGACGATGTTTTGGTAAACATGTTTAATAGTAAGTGTTTTTTTTCTGTAAATCTGAAGAATTATTTGTCTATAAAATTCGGATTTTGTGATTAGCAATGCTCTGATTGTGTAAGTATGAAACACTTAAAAAAAAATTAAACCTTGATGCGAGATAATGTTCTTTTTGTCCAAAAATATGCTAATTTATATATTATACAGCTATATATATATATATATATATATATATATATATATATATATATATATATATAATCAAAGTTATCGCACTAACAGCGACATTAGGCGAACGCCAACGTCATATTTGCAATACAAGACGAATAGCTTTCTAATATACTAATTATGCACATGCTATTATATTAAATTAACTAAACAAGTAATTTGAATATTGTTTAGCAAAATAACATTACATTAATTAACTACACGTGTTAATTTCTTCAACTCCAATCATTGTTTTCCTTTTAATTATAAAACGTAATCCAATCTACGTATAGTTTTCATATCGTCGCTAATGACTTAGTATTTTGAATGGAAAATGGCTTAGCGGTCATTTCCGGTCAAATTGATTATGGGAGTTTCGATTCTTAGTTTCTTCAACTCTATCGGACAACGCGGGGACACAGTTCAGGCTCGTTAGTAATAAAATGCGTTTATCTTTCATACCAGGGGAGCTGACATCCTGTTCCTGCTGACAACATTATTTGCCACATCTCATGAAGAGAACCCATCTAACGCCAAGAAGGACATAAAGAGACGGAATGTAGATACATTCACTTCATGGATAAATTACAGATTATGTCCGTCTTATATATATATATATATATATATATATATATATATATATATATATATATATATATATAATTTATTTAGATACTGTATATTACATATTTCAGCAATGTACCGCGGTTTCATCCTAACGGGCAGATTGCTGAAATATGTAATATACAGTATCTAAATAAATTATATTAGCTCTCTTATATGATCGAGCACTTTATTTGATTTCTTTTCATATACAACCTGACATTCTCTCTCTCTCTCTCTCTCTCTCTCTCTCTCTATATATATATATATATATATATATATATATATATATATATATATATATATATATATATATATACAGGGAGAGAGAGAGAGAATAGTTCTTGAGTGTACTGTTTGGATAGTATTATAATTCTTGATACAATTAATATTATTTAGTATGCAAATTACCATATCACACTTGAGTCTTAAGGGTAATATATTATTATTATTATTATTATTATTATTATTATTATTATTATTATTATTATTAATATTAGTATTATATTATTTTTATTTATGTATATCTTAGTGAAATTAAAGCTGAATTATTTCTGCATTTGATTATTGGGGAAGTGGTCGTTTGATCAATATAACAGGAGAGCCATGAATTTTATATCTGTTCTGTTTTTAAATCTCTAAAACAGTTACATAGTAAACAGCTGATGATCCCGTTTAATATTTCACAATTTAAATTAAGGTCCCCTGTTTTTGCTTCACTGTTATATACTTGAATCCCCTTTTTAGATTTATGAAGTTTCCAGCGGTAAGTTAACTTATGCAAGTTCTAAGTCTGCACTATCTTAGATATCTGGGAATTTAAACTGAATTTTCTTTCTTTGATTCAAATGACTCAAAGCTTCTTTAGACTTTATATATATATATATATATATATATATATATATATATATATATATATATATATATATATGTATATATATTCTAGCAAAAACATGTTCCCTCCGATTGAATAATGTTGCTTGGCGTGAAAGATGTATCGTGGGAAACGAACATATTAATTGCTACTCCCCAAATGAGGTGATAATGACTGATAGGATGATATCATAAAAAACAGACACTACCCCCGCTTAAAAAAAGGAGGAGTTAATGCCTAAAAGGGTGATATTATTACAACAGAATAGATAGTACACTACCACTTTTCCCCAGAAACAAGAAGGTAACCTCTAGGAAGACGGTCTCATGACAACAGAACATATACTACATTACAGCTTCCCTTCAAAAGAGAATATAATATCTGCGAAGATCAACACCACTCCCTTAAAAAAAGTTGAGGTAATTCCTGGGAGAACGGTCTCATGACATGAGAACAAATACTACACTACACACACATGAAAAGATGATACAATGCTTGATAAAAGCAGAATCTTTTTTTTCATTTTAGTTAAAAATACCTAGTCATAAAAAAACATAATTTTTAATAGTTCTGTGACCTTTTAGCTAAGGCCAAACTGTAGTATCTGACTCAAAATGACAGCAACATGAAACGTTTTGATATCGACAATAATATTGTGTACATATAAGAAATTATAAAAGTGCAAATTACAAATTTATATTGCAGAATAATTATTTATTAGACAACTTTTAAAAATGTAAATATGCAAATTAGCAAAATCTAAAACTGTTTATGGGTATTTACAGATTACTCTATATGCAAACTGTTATGTTGTAAGATCAAATTGAATGAACATAACATCCTCTTATGTTAATATAGTTAGGAAGGTCGTAGAAATCTCACATCCATTTATTTATATATATATATATATATATATATATATATATATATATATATATATATATATATATATATATATATTGGGGATTTCGTGTATGTCTGTGTGAAGTGATACAAAACTTATTCTTATATAATGTCTGTACTATTTCAATTCTATCCATCTAGTGAAATCAGTCTCTCTCTCTCTCTCTCTCTCTCTCTCTCTCTATATATATATATATATATATATATATATATATATATATATATATATATATATATAAACTGATTGGTTTCATTTCAATGACTAAAATAAATAAATCAGATTACAATGATATTTCTTTTATAAATTTCTTATGTATCTTACTTTATTTCGGCCAAAGCCTATATTTTTCCTTTTAGCCTTACGCGCGTTTCACAACCGGGTAAGAAACCGTAGTTTTGGTTCTACTGGCTGCTTATCAGTAACAAACAATCAATAATGAAAAAGCACAAGCAAAACAAGTGGAAGAATAATCAAGAAAGGTGAGAAAAATGACAAGTTAAAAACAACGAAAAAAGACACTAACAAAAACGATATATATATATATATATATATATATATATATATATATAACTTTAATTAATTAAGTTCAAATATTAACTAAATGAACAAAAACATTATTTTTCAAAAGTGCTCAATATATATTAGAGTTTTTATATTAAAATAAACATAGTTGGAGTATCCGACAATTGTTTCAGAGCTAACAAGCTCGTCCTCAGGGATGTTACTTATGCATTTTAATTCACCAGTAACATCCTTGAAGAGGAGCTTGTTAGCTCTGAAACAATTGTCGGATACTCCAACTATGTTTATTTTAATATATATATATATATATATATATATATATATATTTATTACTAATGGAAAGTTCATGTATGTCTCTCTGAAGCTGAAATTAGAGTATTACTTCTATCTGTGTTCTAAGATACTATATTTTAATGCTCAATTTAATAGAAGGTAGTGTAGTAACGGTTTGTTCGTCATTTGACTATCCCCATAACATTATCTCTTCCTACGGGGAGAAGTGTAATATTTGTTCTGTTGTAGTGAAACTTACCTCCCAGTCATCACCTCCAACTTTCGTAGGTAGATTAATCTTATATGAATATAATCTGTGAATAAATCGTCTGTAATACATAAATTATATTAAATTTTTGTTCGAAGTCCTGATAGTTATTATCACTCAGGGTTAGACTGGAACGATAGCAACAAAGAGGCGACCGCATACTCTCCAAAAATAAAAAAAATTATATCCACACCACCAGGCGGTTCGATGTTAATAGAGGTTGAGAAGTTGAAAGGGTTTGGAAATAGGGTAGGCAGAAAACGATAGAAAGCGCTAGAAACGATATATTAAAAGGTTGTGGATGAGATAGGGGCGAACATTTTGCCTAAGCTTGTCCGAGACTGTTTAGTGTCATGTCTCAGATAAGATTTCTTTTGTCAATAGATTGAGCCCTAACAGGTATTTTAAAACCGTGCAGAGAAAGAAGTCACATTCAAACGCCGAAAGCACCCAAAATGTAACCTTTCGTTTTAGGTCGAAAACAGGAGGTGAAATTATTTCGTATTGTAATAATTTAGCGCACCATTCATTATGGTGAACAATATATGATACCAAAATGTACATGAAAAGTGCTATATTTGGCTTCAATCACTGGTTCTCGTCACCCTGTAAGTGTCTGTTAGATCACCGAAGTTAAGCAACGTTGAGCCTGGTCAGGACTAAATGGGTGACCATTTGAGTACACCAGGTGCTGTATGTGGCCTGGATAGGATATGTTAACTAGCAGGCTTTATCATGCCCACAAAAAAGTTAAGACAGATAGAGTATCTGCATGACTCCCGAAGACGTCCCCGGACGGTATAGGAAAACAGCAACAACAGCAACATATGTATATATCCGCTCCGTCACACAAAAGTTGTGCATTAACGAAGAACAGAATAAGCTATCGGCTCCAGCAAATAGTATTAATAGATGATTGTTTTTTTACGGCATATCAACACTTTTAAAGTTATTTAATGCAGAATAAGGTCATTTTAGTAAAAGGTTTTCTGCTTCAAGTTCTTTATATTTTCAAATATTTATATTTTATTTTTAGTTTCGTGACGATTGGTCAGGTGATTTAGACACTAAGCTGTACACAAACAAACATAGCTGCATATTTTACCGAAAACATAACCTCCTTGGCAGAGGTAACGAGAGCTATTTAAATGTTGAATTATGAGAGTAAGTCTCATCGAAAACATAACCTCCTTGGCAGAGGTAACGAGAGCTATTTAAATGTTGAATTATGAGAGTAAGTCTCATCGAAAACATAACCTCCTTGGCAGAGGTAACGAGAGCTATTTAAATGTTGAATTATGAGAGTAAGTCTCATCGAAAACATAACCTCCTTGGCAGAGGTAACGAGAGCTATTTAAATGTTGAATTATGAGAGTAAGTTTCATCGAAAACATAACCTCCTTGGCAGAGGTAACGAGAGCTATTTAAATGTTGAATTATGAGAGTAAGTCTCATCGAAAACATAACCTCCTTGGCAGAGGTAACGAGAGCTATTTAAATGTTGAATTATGAGAGTAAGTCTCATCGAAAACATAACCTCCTATTCCAGCGTTGAGTATTTCAGTCATCAACGTTTCCTAGGTATAATGTTACGCGAAAATAAAAATCAATTTAAAGGGGGGGGGGCGTTTGTATTTCAAAGCGAACGGGACGGGTCACTGGTTTTGATTACAGTTCACTCAAGCAGGATTTAATCTGCGAAAAATACAAACGAACCGGCTTAAAAAAAAATGTTTAAAATGGCGACGATATCTGTAAGCTTGAACGGTTTCGGCTTTATTACCTTCACTAAAAAGTTAGTATTTATTTTCCATTTGTTGGTCTTGGTTCTCTGTCAGCAAATTCACACAATAACTAATGCCTGTTTTCTAATATAATCGTAAACGTTGTTTGTCTGTTTCCATACTTATATTTATAAATAGCTCTTCCTTTGTGTGTAACACTAAGGGAGCTAAGTCCGTATATATTTAAGCGAACGCAAACATCACCAGCAGCTTATTGAATAATTAACATTGTTTGTGTTCGTATTTATTTCGTATTTGTTGGTATGGACTATCCGTTAGCAATTTCACACAATAGCAACTGTCTAGTCTTTTATATAAAGAGCACTTATCTGTTGGTGAGTGTCCACCTAAAAGTCAGAAACTTCACAAGACACATTCAGAAATCTGTTATATTCCTTTTAAGCATTGCCTCTGACAGAATATGGATTTCATTTGTAATATTCATTCTTTTGGGACTCAATAGGAAGACAACTAGTCAGAAAGAGACGACATTTAAAGCGAATTTTCTATCGACCTTTGGTCTGAAATTGTACTATTTGTCCTGATATTTGAAAATGTAATATATTTGTTAACACATATGAATATTATCTTTAGCTTTACCTTACTCGCATATTGAAATATTTACCAGGTAAAGAAAGAGAGGGTGATGGATAGATGCCCTCATATAGAAAGTGGGTGATAGAGAGATGCGATATTGAGAAAGAGAAAAGAGGAAATATAAGAAAGGGGAAAAGCGATAGGTGAAAGAGAGGGGAAAAGGAGAGCGGGATCTGATAAAGTATGATAGATATAGAGGAAGATAGAAAGTTTTTAGTCTTGAATATAATAATGTTCGTAATGCCCCTGTTTCAATATGTATATGTATGAATATATATTCCTTTGTGTGTAACACTAAGGGAGGTAATTCAGTATATATGTAACCGAACGTCAACATCACCAGCAGCTTCCTGAATAATTCGTTTCGATTGTAAACTTGTTTTTCCAAGATAATATATTTCATAAAACTTTTTAGTAAGTAGCAAACCAACATATATATAGGAAACGCGAATTTCGTTTTGTGTCACAATTCTTTCAAAATGATGTTGTTTTTCTTTTTAAATTCGAGTACATTATATATTAAAACCTGTATATTTCGTCTCGTTTCTCCCCTCCACTGTATGTTTGAAAAAAATACATAGAAGACATTGCCAAAGCTGCTGCAAGGAAGGTGGCCTCCCTCTACCGAGCTAGAAAATGTCTCGTATCTGCTAGTATCCTATATCTCTACAAAGCCACCATTCGCCCATACATGAAGTATAGTTTTCTCTATCTATCACAGGGTCTAAAAAAAGCTTCTGATCTAATAGGCCCCACACTGACTACCAAGCTCAAGCTCATGTCACATCGCCACAATATTGGCTCCCTCTGCTTGTTTTACAAGAATTTTAATTAAATGTGTTCCAACGAACTTGAATCATAGGTGCCCGCTCAACCTAAATACCCTAAATCAACACGTTAGTCAGCAAAATTCACCCCATTCTACTGTAGAGGTCCCAGGATGTCAAAGGGTTGCCTAGTCTAATAGCTTCTTATATCAAACTGCTAGCAATTGAAATTCCTCCCCTGCTTCTTGTTTCTCTGATTGTACCAACATGCAGACATGCACCTCGCTGCACTATTCCCTACTTAATCCACAGTAGGCCCTTATGTTTAGAATATATATATATATATATATATATATATATATATATATATATATATATATATTTATTTATTTTGGTACAGAAGAATTAGTACAACATTCGTACCGTCGGTTTCAAGCATGACAGGACTTAGCCATCCGGCTCTCTTTAGCTTCTGTTGGCATCTCTAGATGACAACGAGATGACAACAGAATGACAACGAGATGACAACGAGAGGACAACAGAAGCTGAAGAAACCCGGATGGCTAAGTCCTTCTGTGCTTGAAACCGACGGTACGAATGTTGTACTAATTTTTCTGTACCAAAATAAATCAATATTACGCTCTTAATTTTTAATTTTTAACTTTAATTCTTAATTAATCGAGCACTCTGTTGGGATTTCTTCTGCTATATTACAAAGAAGGTATATAAATATATATATATATATATATATATATATATATATATATATATATATATATATATGGGTAAGGTACACGATGATTCATGAAAATGAAATGTCGTAGTGGACAAAATGAGTGAAAAATGACAAACCGAAAACAAGTTAAAGTGCAGGAGAAAAAACAAAAACAATAGGCTTGACCGGTTTCGTTCTGTTGGCGAACGTCTTCAGAAATGAAAAATTGAAAATAATTTTATTTTGAAGGCACACACATGAGATCATACTTCCCTCATCTCATGTGTGTGCCTTCAAAATAAAATTATTTCCAATTCTTCATTTGTGAAGACGTTCGCCAACAGAACGAAACCGGTCAAGCCTATTGTTTTTGTTTTTTCTCCTGCACTTTAACTTGTTTTCCCTTTGTCATTTTTCACACACACACACACATACACACACACACATATATATATATATATATATATATATATATATATATATATATATATATATATATATATATATATATATATATATATATATATACGGCATGATGACGTTGAAACACCGGTTCTCATTAGATCACCGAAGTTAAGCAACGTTGAATCTGATAACTACCAGATTGGTAAGCATTTAGGAATAAGTCATTATAAGCCGGTTCAACCCGCCCAGTTCGAATGCCGTACCAGATACAGGAAACAGGAAAATATACACACATACCTAACTTTATATAGAGGGAAATTTAAACGTATTAGAAGAGGTTTCTTTTTACTAACACATCAAATTATATAAAACATACTCTGTAGTTGAAGTATGTGAGTGTGTGTTGGTGTGTGTATTTATTGCGTATGTTTAAAACTGTGCATGGGTATGCGTGTCGATATCATATGCGTACGGTTTGTAAACAAATAGTTCTTAAATGTAGTTTCTATAGAACCCATTGATGGGCCCTGACAGATACTACAACTCTGGGTCAAAGGGTAAGTGATGTGTGACTCCACATTCCCGTTAAATCCCAAATTGGTGCGTCACTATTATATTATGAACATGCATGACTGCGTTCACTGTACAGGTCGTGATTATCCCGCTCGTTGTGCCGGTCCAAAGTTCGTGTTCGATTTAGTCAGGGCCGCAACAAAGAATTATCCCTCAAAATAAAACCACAACTCCAGTTTAAAAACAATTAACGTAGGTTTATTACTTTTAAAATTAAAATCATTCTCGTTTTCTTAGGTTGAATAGCAGACTTGAAACATGAGATTTTTGCTCGATCAAATCAAACATAAGTACAATGAACCGAATCAGTTGCTGGGAAATGCACATAGCTCCAGCTCTCCCCGGCGTTCAACCTTGACTGACCGCCTCACTTCAGGGGAGTAGGCTCTAACCGCCTCATCTCCGGCTCTCACGGCTTCACCTGCCCATTAGCTGGAGTATAAGTACTTTCGACCGGAAATCCCAGATGTTCTGTCTTTCTCAGCCCCCCTCAGCTGGTGAGCCTATCTTATTCGACCACACTGAACTCGACAACACAAGGCATTCATTAAAGATAACAGCCAGCCAGTGTCAACTGAAAAAGGCTTATCTAAAGCCTATCTATAAACATTACTTTTCTCAACAAGGTTGGTCTCAGAATGTTTCTTCGTTTTATTTTATTTCAAACACTAACAATCTCGGTGGCGACTAACTCGCATTCAGATATATTTTCAGTTTACTCTCTGCCCCCTCTATCTCTTGGTCGAATATCTCTCACAGGTAGCAGGTCTGTTATTCGCATGCAGCGAAAATATGAAACGTAGTGCATGTTTATATCCCTACCCATCCACGTGTGTGAAATGCAACATTTCATTCCATTCTGTTGAAAAAAAAAGCAAACAAAATAACTTCGACACTACCTCGAGGAGTAACGAAAAAAGTTCAATTTCAAATTCATAGTTCATCAAGAAATATCCAGGATATAATATTCGTTTACGAAAGCATCACCTTCGTGAATTTATTTACTTTTCTGTGTGTTAAAAAATATTTTCTTTTTTACATTATTTTCTTTCTTTTCAACTATTTGGTCTATTCTTTTTTTATTTTTGCTAGTCCTCTTTTATAGCTATCTAATCCTACAAAACCGTTTTTTTGTAAACAACAGGGTTATTTTCAAACAAAATTCTGTACATATCTATTTGTTTTATATACTAAACAATGTCTTCAATTACGATGTTGAACCTTTGAACATGCACAACATAGTTGTTTTTATTATTTCATCAAAATTCACTTTAGTTGTATTGTAGTTGATTTATTTTTATGGGAAGGTCAAGCATATCTTCACCTTTGCTGTGAGATAGGTTGTCTAACACATCATCATCCTCGCTTTAACTATCAACATCATCATCATCACAATTTGCTTTTATCATCACAACTATTATCTTCCGTGCAACTAGCAAATTCTCAACTTATTTTTCTTTTGCCGTTGTTTAATAAGCAATGTACAATTCTCAAAATTCTTGTTTTGTTTTACGGAATATCAACCATTTTCGGATTATTTAATGTCGAATCCGATCATTTTGATAAAAATGTTTATGCTTCAAGTTCTTTATATGTTCGAATGTTCATTCAAGATGTTTGGTTAAGTGAAAGGGAACTTTTTATTTTTTTTATTTTTATTTTAGCTTTTGCTGAACATGATTGAGTTTTGCAAACAGAAAATAAACAATAAAACAGCAATGTTTGGTGAATTTTTGGTCAGTGAGCCGATATTTTCAAACAGCCTGATCTGGTAGGACCAGAACAGCGCAGGATGTGGCCTTGGAGAGTTTTTATTTTCTGGTGTAATTTTACAGTCCAGTTGACACATGCAAGTCTGTATACGACTAAAGGAAGGACATATGCGTTATAGAATTTCGCTTTTGAAGTTCGGGCGGTTTTGGTTTCTTGTGAAACCGGCCCAACTTAAACCAATTTGTGAGCTACAGTTGTTTGCCCGTTTTTAGATGAATACAGCTTGTGTCCAAGATAAACAAACTCTGTAACTTGTTCGATTTGTTAGCCGTTGATGTTGATGTTAAGAGAGGTTTTTATTTTTATCAGCGGTCATGCATTTAGTCTTTGGTGTGTTAATAGAAACACCAACTTGTTTCGAGTACTTCACAAGATTATACAGAAATAACTGCAAACCAGTTACTAATTACAGCTATGCTATCAGCATAGCTCAGATTAGATAATAGATAGTGTTAAATCATTAACTAGTAAACCCACTAGTATATAATTTGGTTAGTTGATAATAACAGGAAATTAATGGTTAGTCGGAGGCAATTTGCTAAACTCAAAAGTTAGATTTACTGGTCTGTGGGAATTCATAGAAAGAGATGTGACGCCACATGGCTTAAATAGAGAGGGAGTTTGAGAATTCAGTAAATCGTTGGAAGCCCTAGACGTGCGAACATATTATTTTAAAATACTCTGATAACGTATGATTAAATAATCATTATTGATCTCTTTCCGTCTACCCTATTCTGCTGGTTAGTGATTCTGAATAAAGATCTAGAAGAATAAATATCCTTAATCTTCTTTCAGGTATAAAAGTACTTAATTGCAGGCTGCGTTTTCTTAATCTTGCAAAATCACAGCACGTACAGGTTTAAGTAACACACAGTAGTATGGTGAACTTCCATGGCTGGCACAAGGTTATTCTTCTTTGCGTTTCTTTGAAGCATGTGGTCATAAGACAGTTTCCTACTTTTTTTTTACATAGTATTGTCATTATTAGTGTGCAAAATTGTTCAAGCTGCACCGGTATGTTAGTAGAGAGCAGGAAAGGCAGTGTTGCATTGTATGGTTCTCCTCTCCACATCCCCAGGTGGTTAGGTCAGTTTTGTAGCCTCATCTTCTCATAGCAACTTTTGATCGCTCCATTTCCGTTCTCAGGTTATCAAGTGTTTTCCACCGGAGCTAGGGTTCCTCTGAACCGTAAGGAGGCTACAGAAGAGGAGATTCCCATGTCAGTATAGGGGCGATTGTCTAGCCATCATGTCCATAGCTGTAGTCTGGTCTCTTCCTGAGATGTTGTTAGGGGTTCCACATGTCTGAGGAAGCGAACCAAAAGACATAAGGTCAAAACGCAGCAATGGGAGTCTGACAGGTACTACTAATTCGAGGCAGAGCGGACGTAGGATTTATGATAACTAAGAGGTGACTCCGCATTTCTCAAGACTCCAAAACTTGGGGCTTCACCACCGGATAAAATTTATAGTCACTTACAGAAAAATAAGTACTTTTCTAATATATTTTCTTATTCTATTATGAAAAGAAATTTAGTATTTTTTAATGTAAAGTAAAGTAGTTGACGAAAGTCGGACGATCCGACGGCCGCCGTTTTATTAATTAGTACACCAAGACGTAAAGGAGGTTGCCACTTGTTATAAAAATGATTGAAACAATTATGACATCGCGGTGATTTGAATTTATATAGAATTTCTATGATTTTGATTATTATGACAATGATATGATAATTGAATAATAAAATGACAACACACAAGGGAATGGGTAATAAAATATTAAAGATAGTGAACAGATTAAAACCTTAAAGATAAAACGACAGACTTTTTAGTCGGATTCAGTGATAATAAAAGATGAACAAAAAGAGAAAAATAAAAAAAGCTTTGCAAAATTATTATTACAATTATATGATGCGGTTGCAATTAAGAGATTAAAATGATTGACCCCATTATGATAATGATGTTGTTTCACTTATTATAACGATGATGTTGTTACAATTATTGTGACAATAATTTAGTATTCCCTACCGTAAAATAAAGTAGTCGGCCAAAGTCGCGGTGATCCGAAGGCTCCCGTTTTATTGCCTACTACACAAAGATGTAAAGAAGGTTACCACTCCTTTCCCTTTATTATCCAACATATTTGGTACTCACCTTATAAATATGAGCGTGTAAAAAAGGGACGTAAATTACCATTTTTTAGTTATTAGTCTGATTCAAACGAGGATATAACACTAGCGTCTAGGCCGAATAGCAAACACTTTTACCAAATAGGCCCATAATTATTTACCCTACATTTTGGTTTTGAATTTTGGTCATCCCAAGTAAAAGGCTACTGTGATGGGGGCAAGATTTATAGGGGTCAACCTAAGTGGGGAGATGGAACTTGACAGATAGTTATTGACCAATTGGGTTAGAGACTCTATTTTCCAACCTGTCCATAAGAAAGCAAATAGTGGTTAGTGCGCCGGCTCAGATAATACAACACTATTCAATCAATAGGCGAATGGTGGATTTATAGAGATGTATGATACTGGCAGGGGTGAGATATTTTCTAGCCCGAAAAATGTTAGACATTTAATTCTGTAGAATGAAAATATTTGCTCCCGGATATGCAAATATATTTATTTATCAAAAATGATACATGAATATACAATTTCGATGTGGCACAAGGCCAAAAAGGGAAATGGGGGGTAAAATGGGGGTCGGGGGTCGTCCACTTGGTCTATGTCCTAGAAACTAGTTTCAGTCACCACAATACCACATTCACTCTATGGACTTAAGCTTCTTAAAATATCCCCAGGTGTTTGAAATAAATGTTTATTTACAGAAAAATATACATGGTGAAATGCTGGGATTGGGAGAACAAAAAACTAAGCCTTAAATAATCCCCCAAAAATAAATAAAAATAAAAGTGATGATAAAAATAAAGAACAAAATAAAATGCTAATTATGGTAAGTTAGTAGGACCCCCCCATCCTATCTAAGGTATGAGCTGCTCGCTGTCTTCCAGTGAAGAAGTCGAAAGCAAGAAAGTCAGATCCTAGGTGGGAGTGGGCGTTTCTACGGGACAAAAGAAATGGTGGGATTGTTCTTTTAGGGATGTGCGGTTTCCTCCCGGATATGCAAATATATGCTTCTTGAAATTGCGAATATTTTTGTACTTTAGAAATAATATCAGAAGGACAGCGTCAGCGGTGTTGTAAAACTAACCGCTGCTGGTGTTATGGTGGTGGTATGCTAAGACACCCTGTTCTCTCAAATCATCGATATCGCAATTTTAACTGAATCAGGAATCACCGCCAAAAACAAGAAGACATCAGGGTGATTAATCATGGCCTGTCTGCGGCTGTAAGAGATTCGATCGGCAAAGGACATTCATTAACCATGAAGAATTACGCAGAATGTTAACTCTGTCTCTCATCTTTGGTAGCCATCCATAAACTATCGTCAGATCAAATAAGAAGGAGACAATAAATTTTCATTCAAACTGCAAACCATTTTTCATGAGAGAAATGGGCGATTTTTTATTTATTTTTAAATTGTTTTCTGATTTTTTATAAACTTTTAAAAAATATATACTAGTTGTGCACATGCTGTCAGGTTGGGCTACTCAGCCTTTTGGTTGACATCACAGTGTAGTATGTGTTGCGATCGATACTACACTCTATAGACCGGTATCGTCTTTGCCTTCGGGGCTTGATTCCGCCGGTCTGTTGGTTTGTCATGTGCAGTTCTAGGAGGTCCACCCTCCCAGGCTTTGCCTCCCCATCTTTTCGGTGGATTAAGTTTATCGCTTACTGCCTGAGACGCTCCTAACGGGGAATGCCGACGGGGCTGCTCGGGCATTTTTTAGGCCAGAGTCTTCACCTTCTCGGGCGCTGGCTTTTCAAATCTAACTTTCCCGACCTTGTGTCACATCTTACTGCTGTGGAAGGAAGATAAATAACTTCGCTACTATGGTGATTATGACAATTCAGTTTGGGCTACTAATTGTAAATTGGACTGCTGTATGTTGATTTCGATGAATTAAACTGGGCGACACGTATATAAATTAGGCTACGATATGTTGATTTTGAGGAATTAATATTTAACTACACGTTGTGAATTGGGCTATTGTATGTTGCTTATACCGAATTAATATTCATCTACAAGTTTCGAATTGGAATACAATATGTTGATACTGTCGAACTAATATTGGGTTAAAGGTTGTCAATTGGGCTACTCTATTTTTATTCTGACAATTCAGATTGGGCTACAATTTGAGACTTTTGCTATTGTATGGTAATGCTGACGAATTAATATTGGACTACAAGTTTCTATTTTAAATACAGTATGTTTATTCTGTCGAACGAATACTGGGGTTCAAGAAGTGAATTAGGCTAATCTATGTTTATTCTGACAATTCAGATAAGGCTAGAAGTTTAGAATTGGGCTATTGTATGTTCATTCTGACGAATTAGTATTAGACTACAAGTTTATATTTGAAATAGAGTATGGTTATTCTGTCGAACGTGTATTGGGCTTCAGAATGTGAATTAGACTACTCTATGTTTATTCTGACAATTCAGATTAGGCTAGAAGTTTATAATTGAGCTATTGTATGTTTATTCTGACGAATTAGTATTGGACTACAAGTTTCTATTTGAAATGCAGTATGGTTATTCTATTGAACGAGTATTTAGCTTCAAAATGTGAATTAGGCTAGTGTATGTTTATTTTGACAATTCAGATATAACTAAATATTTAGTACTGGGCTATTGTATGTAAATTCTGACTAATTAATATTGGACTAGAAGTTTCTATTTGAAATACAGTATGTTTATTCTGTTGAACGTGTATTGGGCTACAGGTTGGTGATTAGGTAACTCTATGTTTATTCTGACAATTCAGATTAGGCTAGAAGTTTATAATTGGGCTATTGTATGTTTATTCTGACGAATTAGTATTGGACTACAAGTTTCTATTTGAAATACAGTATAATTATTCTATTGAAAGAGTATTGGGCTTCAGAATGTGAATTCGTCTACTGTATGTTTATTCCGACAATTCAGATTAGGCTAGAAGTTTATAATCTGGCTATTGTATGTTAATTCTGACGAATTAATGTTGAGCTACAAGTTTCTATTTTGAATACAGTGTGTTTATTTTGTCAAACAAGTATTGGGCTACAGAATGTTAATTAGGCTACTCTATGTTTATTCTGGAAATTCAGATCGTTTTACACGTGTCAAATTGGGTTATTGTATGTTTATTCTGACGAATTAATTTTCGAACTGAGATACGGTATCTTTATTATGTCGATTGAATATTGGACTAATATATTGGTATATAATATTGGTTTCGAATTTAGCTTCTGTAAGGCAGTTTCTGACAATTAAGATTTAACTACTAATTTCGAACTGGGCAACTCTATGGTTATTATTGCAAATCCAATATGGCGACATTTAGCAAATTGGGCTATTGTGTGTTGATACTGACAAATAAAACACATTTGAATGAAATAAATAATTTAAATTCAGTGGTGATTACAGCTGAACCGATCAAGGGCAACACACTTTTAAGTTGCAAAATGTTTACTAGAAAATTTATATTGCTGTTATTAAAATTAGTATATTGCTGTTATTTAAATTATTCTGAGAAAGATGTGATTGAAATTATTATAAGAATTATGTGAACGAAATTAAAACTAAATTTCAGTGATTCAAATTATTATGACATTAGTATCATTAAAATAAGTGTGATAATGATCTAATTGAATATATCATGCCTATGCTATAATTGAAAGTATTATGACAATCATGTGATTGAAATTATCATGACATAGCTGTAATTAAATTTATTATGAAATGTTTGTGATAGAAATTATTATGACAATGATCTGATTAAAATTATTATGACAATCATGTAATTGAAATTATCATGACATAGCTGTAATTAAATTTATTATGAAATGTTTGTGATAGAAATTATTATGACAATGATCTGATTAAAATTATTATGACAATCATGTAATTGAAATTATCATGACATACCTCTAATTAAAGTTATTATGAAATGTTTGTGATAGAAATTATTATGACAATGATCTGATTAAAATTATTATGACAATCATGTGATTGAAATTATCATGACATACTTGTAATTAAAATTATTATGAAATGTTTGTGATAGAAATTATTATGACAATGATCTGATTAAAATTATTATAAAAATCATGTGATTGGAATTATGATGACATAGCAGTGATTAAATTTATTATGAAATGTTTGTGACAGAAATTATTATGACAATGATCTGATTAAAATTATCATGACAATCATGTGATTGAAATTATCATGACATACTTGTAATTAAATTTATCATGAAATGTTTGTTATATAAATTATCATTACAATGATCTGATTAAAATTAGTATGACAATCATGTGACTGAAATTATCATAACATAGATGTGATTGAATTTATTATGAAATGTTTGTGATAGAAATTATTATGACAATTATCTGATTAAAATTATTATGACAATGATCTGATTAAAATTAGTATGACAATCATGTGATTGAAATTATCATAATATAGCTGTGATTGAATTTATTATTACATGTTTGTGATAGAAATTATTATGACAATCATCTGATTAGAATTATTATGTAATTGTTGTGATTGAATTTATTATGATATTGCAGTGATAGAAATTACTATGACAATGAATGATCTGCTTAAAATAATTATGACATTGCTGTAATTGAAAACATGACAATGACGTGATTGAAATTATTATTAAAATGATACTATTGAAACAATTATGACATCGAGGTGATTTGAATTAATAGGGCATTGCTATGATTTTGATTATTATGACAATGATATGATAATTGAATTATAAAATGACAGCACAAAAGGGAATGGGTAATAAAATATTAGAGATATTGAACAGATTAAAACCTTAAAGATAAAACGGCAGAGTTTTTAGTCGGATTCAGTGATAATAAAAGATGTACAAAAAGAGAAAAATAAAAAAAGCTTTGCAAAGTTATTATAACACTTTTATGGTGTGATTGCAATTAAAAGATTAAAATGATTGCCACCCTTATAATAATGAAGTTGTTATACTTATTATTACGATGATGTTGTTGCAATTATTGTGACAATAATTTAGTATTTTCTAACGTAAAATAATGTAATCGACTAAAGTCGAGGCGATCCGAAGGCTCCCGTTGTATTACCTACTACACCAAGATGTAAAGGAGGTTACCACTCCTTTCTCTTTATTATCCAACTTATATTTGGTCCAGGATAATGAAGTTGTTACATTTATTGTAACGATGATAATGTTACAATTATTGTGGCAATGCTGTGCTAGAAATTATTATGACACACGTGTATATTGAATTATAAGTGGTTGTAAATACCTTTACGATCATGTGTTTGAAATTATTATGAGAATCATATGCTTTTAATTTTGTCGTCGTAAAAATCTTGAAGTCGTACTTATTGCTATCATGCTGTTGCAATTATTTTAACATTGTTGCGATTAAAATCATTATGAAAATGATGTGTTTGCAATTAGCATAAAAAATATTTTATAGGAATAATTATGTTGTAATTTTTATGAAATTGATGTGATTAAAATTATTATGAGAATAATGAGATTGAAATTATTATTATGTCAATGCTGTGATTGAAATTATTATTATTATGGCAATGCTGTGATTGAAATTATTATTATGTCAATAGTGTGATTGAAATTATTATTATGTCAATGATGTGATTGAAATTATTATCATGGCAATGCTGTGATTGAAATTATTATTATGTCAATGATGTGATTGAAATTATTATTATGTCAATGATGTGATTGAAATTATTATAATGTCAATGCTGTGATTTAAATTATTATTATGTCAATGATGTGATTGAAATTATTATCATGGCAATGCTGTGATTGAAATTATTATTATGTCAATGATGTGATTGAAATTATTATTATGTCAATGCTGTGATTGACATTATTATGATGTCAATGCTGTGATGTAAATTATTATTATGTCAATGATTGAATGATTGAAATTATTATTATGTCAATGATGTGATTGAAATTATTATAATGTCAATGCTGTGATTTAAATTATTATTATGTCAATGATGTGATTGAAATTATTATCATGGCAATGCTGTGATTGAAATTATTATTATGTCAATGATGTGATTGAAATTATTATTATGTCAATGCTGTGATTGGCATTATCATTATGTCAATGCTGTGATTGAAATTATTATGATGGCAATGCTGCGATGTAAATTATTATGATGTCAATGCTGTGATGTAAATTATTATTATGTCAATGATGTGATTGAAATTATTATTATGTCTATGATGTGATTGAAATTATTGTTATGACTATGATGTGATGAAAAGCATTATGATATCGCAGTTATTATCATAAAACATGTGCGTAAGATTATTATGACTATGCTGTAATTCGAATTAATATAACATTTATGTGATTGTAATAATTATAACAATGTTGTGATTGAAATTATTATAACATTTTTTGATTGAAATTAATTATCCACTAAGTGGATTAAAATAATTATCGCAATCTTGTAATCGAAATTATGGCAATTATAATGAAACTGCTGTAATTAAAATTATGACAATTATGTTATTGAAATGTGTATTCATTACTGCAATTAAACTCGTTATCACAATGATGTAATTAACATTATTATAACATTGCTGTGATTAAGATTATAAAATTGCTGTGATTATAATCATAGTGACTCTGATATAATAAGAATTATTATAGGCTTGCTCTTATTGAAATAATTATAATGATGTGATTGAAATTATAATGTCATTGCTGATATTAACATTATAACATTGCTTCGTTTTAAACTATTATGACAATGATATGATTAGAATTATCACTACATTTCCGTGGTTAAAAATATCATAACAATGATGAGATTGAAATTATTATGACAATAATGGGATATATATAATTATGATATTGGTGTGATTTAAAATATTATGACAATGATGCCATTGAACATATAATGATATTCCTGTTATCGAAATTATTATCGCAATAATGTGATTGAGATTATTGACATTGCTGACATTGTTGTGATTAAACTTATTATGCCATATCTATGCATATCTATGATTGAAATTATTATGAAATTGCTGTTATTAAAATTGTCATGAAAATGATGTGACTAAAATTATTATTACATTGTAGTAGTAAAAATTATTATGATAATGATGTGATTGAAATTATAATGTCATAGCTGTGAATTAAATTATTATGACAAGTATATTATTGATAAATGATGGAATTCCTTGTATTGTAGTTGAAATGATTATGATCTGAATTAGTTATCCATGCTGTGATTGAACTTATCATGAAATTGCTTTCATTGAACTTATGACAACGGTGTGATTCAAATTATTGTTATAGCTGTGATTGAGATTTTATGACATTGCCATGTTTTAAATTATCATGACAAGGGTGTGATTGAAATTTTTATGACCTCACTGTGATTGTAAGTATTATAGCATTGCTGTGACTGAAGTTATAGTTGACACTGTTGTGTTTAACATTATAGTCCAATAGTGTGATTTAAATTATTATTTGTACAATGATATGATTAAAGTTATTATGACATCGCTGTGATTAAAATATGATTATGCCAATAATCTAATTGAAATCATTATGACAATGATCTGATGAAATTATTTGCTAACGTTACTCACTTATTATCACGTTACATCTTGTTAAAAACGGTGACATTCGTCAGCTGTGTTATCTATAAAACTATATATATATATATATATAATAAGAAATAGGTAAAATAAATACCTTTTGAAGCATTAAAGATGCGATATCTATTTTTTTTTTAATAAAAATAAATCGAAACCGAAAAAAATACAAATCCAATGACATCAGGATATATGACACACCGATGAGGCCAAGTTATTGGCGAAATATCTGTATCACTTTAAACTAAAAAAAAATGGAAGTTTATAATAAAAAAAATAAGAAAAAAATCGGTTTCGATTTATTTTTCCTTTTAAAAATTAATGATATCGCATCTTTAATGCTTTAAAAAGTATTTATTTTACCTATTCCTTATTAAATTTAATAATAGATGCTTCTTAAAAAAGAATATGAACCTAAAAACACTTTATATATATATATATATATATATATATATATATATATATAAATATATATATTATTTATAGCCCTAGAAAACCCTTAGATGGGTACTGTAAGTGTAGTATTAACACAGCATGACGTCGCTCGCTATAAATGCATCGGTATTTTCACTAAGTTGAACGCTCTCTTGACGTCAAGCCACCGAATAAGTGTTAAAGTTATCATTGTGTGTCTAGCTATTCTGCGATGGCCGTGAGGGTGTAGTTGTCGGGATTTTAGTTGTGATATACTCGGAGTCCAGGGTTTCGAATCACGCGACCAGTAGTGAAATTTTTATCTCTATGCTGACGAGTCCCGATTAAAGGACGAAACGTATACGTACATAGATAATAAACAAAACAAATATTATATATATATATATATATATATATAGTAAGTTCGTTTGTTAGTTAGATAAATAACACATCTTACGAATATCATCTAAGAGCTAAACTAATCGTAAGTTTCGAATCAGAACCTTCAATCTGATGTTTTTATCTATGTCATAAGTTTTTGAATCTTTTGAAACACCCATACTTCAAAATGAAAAGTACGTAAAAATTACGTTAGAAGCAAATGATCCGCCATTTTAAGCGTTCCATTTCCATTTTAAAAGCCGACTGGACCACATAATACTTATAATAATATGAAACTTTTAAAAGCATGGGAAAGGCTCATTAGCCTTGGTAAGTAATCACCAAGAGATAGTGTCTCGAAAAAGCACTGGTGCCTATCACCTCATTGGTTTGCATCAGGAAGAGAATTTTTGAACCTTTTAAAAAATACATTGTTTTATTCTTTTGTTTAATTTGTTTTTCGTTTGATGAAACTAAGAAAATCTATTTTTAAAATTAATTTTGTTCCCATCCGTTTTAATATTTTTACGTAATTTTATGGACCTAACCGATAACTGACCCTAGTAAACTAAGATATAATAAACGGAAAATATCAATGGTGTCTTTAGATGCTGTGAAAAAATTAACCTTTGTAGTAGGGATCATCGTTTGGAACGACTTAATTTTCCTGTTAAGTGTGGTCAGTAGATAATCATATGGCTAGAGTGCTTGCCTTAGCGTGTTCATCCGTTTCCCTTACGAACAATAACATTAGAGAGGTCTGAGACTCGTTGCATTGGCCGAGAAACGCTTTTGGACGACACCAGGCACCAAGAAGATAGACAGCGCACCAGTCAACTTGACTACATCATGTTGAAGTAGGATTTAAAAGGAGTTGAATTGAATATTTATACTTGTAAACGTAGGATTATTCTTTTGAAAAATAGGATTTAAAAAGAGTTGAATTCAATATTTATACTTGTAAACGTAGGATTATTCTTTTGAAAAATAGGATTTAAAAAGAGTTGAATTGAATATTTATACTTGTAAACGTAGGATTATTCTTTTGAAAAATAGGATTTAAAAAGAGTTGAATTGAATATTTATACTTGTAAACATAGGATTATTCTTTTGAAAAATAGGATTTTAAAAAAGTTGAATTGAATATTTATACTTGTAAACGTAGGATTATTCTTTTGAAAAATAGGATTTAAAAAGAGTTGAATTGAATATTTATACTTGTAAACGTAGGATTATTCTTTTGAAAAATACGATTTAAAAAGAGTTGAATTGAATATTTATACTTGTAAACGTAGGATTATTCTTTTGAAAAATAGGATTTAAAAAGAGTTGAATTGAATATTTATACTTGTAAACGTAGGATTATTCTTTTGAAAAATAGGATTTAAAAAGAGTTGAATTGAATATTTATACTTGTAAACATAGGATTATTCTTTTGAAAAATAGGATTTAAAAAAAGTTGAATTGAATATTTATACTTGTAAACGTAGGATTATTCTTTTGAAAAATAGGATTTAAAAAGAGTTGAATTGAATATTTATACTTGTAAACGTAGGATTATTCTTTTGAAAAATACGATTTAAAAAGAGTTGAATTGAATATTTATACTTGTAAACGTAGGATTATTCTTTTGAAAAATAGGATTTAAAAAGAGTTGAATTGAATATTTATACTTGTAAACGTAGGATTATTTTTTTGAAAAATAGGAGTTAAAAAGAGTTGAATTGAATATTTATACTTGTAAACGTAGGATTATTCTTTTGAAAAATAGGATTTAAAAAGAGTTGAATTGAATATTTATACTTGTAAACGTAGGATTATTCTTTTGAAAAATAGGATTTAAAAAGAGTTGAATTGAATATTTATACTTGTAAACGTAGGATTATTCTTTTGAAAAATACGATTTAAAAAGAGTTGAATTGAATATTTATACTTGTAAACGTAGGATTATTCTTTTGAAAAATAGGATTTAAAAAGAGTTGAATTGAATATTTATACTTGTAAACGTAGGATTATTCTTTTGAAAAATAGGATTTAAAAAGAGTTGAATTGAATATTTATACTTGTAAACGTAGGATTATTCTTTTGAAAAATAGGATTTAAAAAGAGTTGAATTGAATATTTATACTTGTAAACGTAGGATTATTCTTTTGAAAAATAGGATTTAAAAAGAGTTGAATTGAATATTTATACTTGTAAACGTAGGATTATTTTTTTGAAAAATAGGATTTAAAAAGAGTTGAATTGAATATTTATACTTGTAAACGTAGGATTATTCTTTTTGAAAATAGGATTTAAAAAGTCAAATTTATTTGTTACACTGCCACATGTACGATTACTCTATTCAAAATAGGATGTAAAAGTTTTAATTTAATTATAAAACTTGCAAATGTCAGATTATTTTTGTGAAAATCGAGTTTTAAAAGTTAAATTTAATTTGAACACTTGTAAATGTAATATTATTTATCTTTATAATAGGATTTAAAAAGATAAATTTTATTGTTACACTTGCTAATGTAGGATTTTGCTTTTTGTAAATAGGATTTTAATAGTAAACTTTTATTTTAAAGTTGCAAATGTAGGATTATTCTTTTTAAAAATAGGATTTTTACAGTTAAATTCAATTATTACACGTGCAAATGTAGGATGTATTTTTATTGAAAATAGGATTTAAAAAGTTAAATTTAATCATTACACTTGCAAATGTCGGATTGTCATTTATAACATAGGATTTGAACAGATGAATGATTTATTATACTTCCACTCGAGTGTGAACATTTCTAAAACACTAGGCTTTTATAACAAAGAAACAAACAACAACTTGAGGGACACCAAAGAATAAGACAATGGACATGTGCTGAGGCTAGCCTGTTCTTCCAACAAATATTTACAAGAATTAATATATTAGTGAATGGAATAATAAAGTATTCAAGTCAAAGAAACCTTTGATTGAAATATGTTTTCATATATAGTATAAATGTAAGGCTATGCAATCTATTGAGCAATATTGAAGAATCTACTGTAAAAGTTCACTCTTTTTATCATATAGATGTCATGTATTTGTTTATTTTAGTTTGCGATAGAGAAGATATAAAGTGTTTGACACTGCGTGAAACAGACAAAGGAAAGAAAACGTTACTACGTGACGACTGGAATAATGTCATTTGTCAATTCCCGAATCTCCCTCCCCAGATGTGCGATACCAACTTATTCGCTCTTCATATCCAATCGACGATGGTTCATGTATGACGTCATCATTTTTACAACACCATCCAACTAATCAAAAACGAAAGGATATCACTTTCCCAAGAAATGAAACTTTCTCGATTTCTCCCAAGACAAATACTCGTGGGAAGGTCAGAGATTGACCTCATACTCATGGCGGGCTACGTCAACAATGATTGTATCAAAGAATCAATTTCGGCTTGCATCCACAACATCCTAAAATATAATAGGCTTACTGTTCCATACTGAATTGACAATATTAAGACAAACATAAGTATGTTTCGGGATTTTTTTAGATGAGGGTTGATGATTTGTAGAATTTGGTATATTCGTACTACTGTTTTCATCTTGAGTTTTTTATGACAACGTTTCGGCCGATGTAACCTCCGACCTTCTTCAGGTATACCTTGTTGAACTCGGGAATTTTTCTGTCGAACGCGAGAATCCGGACGGAATTTCGAACGGAACCCTTTATTAAATCCACGGGGGTAGCATGCTCTCGTTCCATCTGCCAGAACTGGGAAGAAGTCTTCAGTAATTCGCAATTCTTCATATCGCCCGCACTGAGGATTGAACCCTCAACGTTCAAATGACTGTCACTTAAGACTGAATTTTACTTAGTACTAATCCACTGCGCCATGGGTCACCCAAGATGAGAACAGTAGTCCGAATATACCAAATTCTACAAGTATGTTTCGGAGTTTTTTGATAATTTCTATAATTTAGATTATTCGGACTACTGTTCTCATCTTTGATGTTAGTTGCACAACATTTCGGCCGATGTTACATCCATCCTTCTTCAGGTTCATTTTGTCAAACTCAGAAATATTTCAAGTAAAATATACGTGTTTAGCTTTCCTCTTAAGCAATCGCATTCCATCATTCCCAACCCTCTTTTAGTGTTGTACATCATCTTACTAACAATAGTTTAGTGCTGTACATCATCTAACTAACTATCTTTTAGTGTTGTCTATCATCTAACTAACAATATTTTAGTGTTGTACATCATCTACCTAACAATATTTTAGTGTTGTACATCATCTAACTAACAATCTTTTAGTGCTGTACATCATCTAACTAACAATCTTTTAGTGTTGTACATCATCTAACTAACAATCTTTTAGTTGTGTACATCCTCTAACTAACAATATTTTAGTGTTGTACATCATCTTACTAACAATCGTTTAGTTGTGTACATCATCTAACTAACAAT
This sequence comes from Sepiola atlantica, assembly GCA_963556195.1. NCBI lineage: Eukaryota > Metazoa > Mollusca > Cephalopoda > Sepiida > Sepiolidae > Sepiola > Sepiola atlantica. The sequence goes on along the minus strand of OY744538.1, from coordinate 84,100,330 downwards.
CTTTTAGTGTTGTACATCCTCTAACTAACAATCTTTTAGTGTTGTACATCATCTAACTAACAATATTTTAGTGTTGTACATCATCTTACTAACAATCTTTTAGTGCTGTACATCATCTAACTAACAATCTTTTAGTGTTGTACATCATCTAACTAACAATCTTTTAGTTGTGTACATCCTCTAACTAACAATAGTTTAGTGTTGTACATCATCTTACTAACAATCTTTTAGTGTTGTACATCATCTAACTAACAATCTTTTAGTGTTGTACATCATCTTACTAACAATCTTTTAGTGTTGTACATCATCTAACTAACACTCTTTAAGTGTTGTACATTATCTAACTAACAATCTTTTAGTTGTGTACATCCTCTAACTAACAATAGTTTAGTGTTGTACATCATCTTACTAACAATCTTTTAGTGTTGTACATCATCTAACTAACAATCTTTTAATGTTGTACATTATCTAACAAACAATATTTTAGTGTTTTACATCATCTAACTAACAATCTTTTAGTGGTGCTCATCATCTAACTGACAACCTCATCAATCCATATTTTTGAGTGACTATTGGCATCGGTAAGTAGTGACTCATTAATATATAAAAAGAATAGTGGAATTATCAGCAATTTATTGGGAGCCACACTACCCCAGTTTGAGAACCATATATGTTTATTAATGATCTAACTGTGGAAATTTTGTCGACAGGATTTAAATAAGCTAAATATAATGAAATTGAAGAGTAATGTATAATTACACCTAATACTGGAACATTCTCTTTTTGTTTTAATTTGGAACGTAAAAATAAAGAAAATAGTTTTTAATATCACTTGCTAAACGAAGAATAATTGTTTCTTCGGAATGCGAGCGAATTCTTCGGATAAATTTATTTCCATTCACTGCAAAATAACAGTCGATTAATTTGATAAAAAGAACACAATGGCGTCTAATTTTCTTCCTCAGTGTACTAGATTCTATTTTCATTGTTTTTAAACGCCAAAGCTTCGTGTTCAAGATCCGCTGCATTTTCCATTTACCTATGGCTGTATAAACTATGGGTGTATAAACTATGGGTGTATTAACAATGGGTGTATAAACTATGGGTGTATAAACTATGGGTGTATTAACAATGGGTGTATAAACTATGGGTATATAAACTATGGGTGTATTAACAATGGGTGTATAAACTATGGGTGTATAAACTATGGGTGTATAAACTATGGCTGTATAAACTATGGCTGTATAAACTATGGGTGTATTAACAATGGGTGTATAAACTATGGGTGTATAAACTATGGCTGTATAAACTATGGGTGTATAAACTATGGGTGTATAAACTATGGGTGTATAAACTATGGCTGTATAAACTATGGCTGTATAAACTATGGGTGTATTAACAATGGGTGTATAAACTATGGGTGTATAAACTATGGCTGTATAAACTATGGCTGTATAAACTATGGGTGTATAAACTATGGGTGTATAAACTATGGGTGTATAAACTATGGGTGTATTAACTATGGGTGTATAAACTATGGCTGTATAAACTATGGCTGTATAAACTATGGCTGTATAAACTATGGGTGTATTAACAATGGGTGTATAAACTATGGGTGTATAAACTATGGGTGTATAAACTATGGCTGTATAAACTATGGCTGTATAAACTATGGGTGTATAAACTATGGGTGTATAAACTATGGCTGTATAAACTATGGGTGTATAAACTATGGGTGTATAAACTATGGCTGTATAAACTATGGCTGTATAAACTATGGGTGTATAAACTATGGGTGTATAAACTATGGGTGTATAAACTATGGGTGTATAAACTATGGCTGTATAAACTATGGGTGTATAAACTATGGGGGTATTAACAATGGGTGTATAAACTATGGGTGTATAAACTATGGGTGTATAAACTATGGGTGTATAAACTATGGGTGTATAAACTATGGCTGTATAAACTATGGCTGTATAAACTATGGGTGTATAAACTATGGGTGTATAAACTATGGCTGTATAAACTATGGCTGTATAAACTATGTCTGTATAAACTATGGGTGTATAAACTATGGGTGTATTAACAATGGGTGTATAAACTATGGGTGTATAAACTATGGCTGTATAAACTATGGCTGTATAAACTATGGGTGTATAAACTATGGCTGTATAAACTATGGCTGTATAAACTATGGGTGTATAAACTATGGCTGATAGATAGATAGATAGATAGATAGATAGATAGATAGATAGATAGATAAATAGCCCGTCTAGCTACATCCTTCCACACAGCTCGCGTTGTCCTCATTAGGGAAAGCATCCCGACACGACTTTTCTACTTGAATCGCGCCAGCTAAAAGAGACATAAAAGACAACACCGGAAATCACGTGATTTCATCGACTTCCGCTTGAGTGACTTTGGGGTGTCACTCAAACTCGTCGACCCACGGAGTTCATTATGCAACAGATCTCGTCTAAAGGGGAGACTAAAAAAATGTGTACATACCTAGACAAACTAGAAAATCGACTTCACAATCTAGTGGGAGAGGAGCTATTCTATTCTCTACACCCTATTTTTCACAGAAGAGACGATGTTACATATTGCATAATTATGTCCATGGAAGATACTCGGCTGAGCTCCAATTTTAGGTACATCCTTGTACGATATTCACAGCCAGAACTTGTTTATCTTTCCAAATAAAAAAAAACTTTCCGTTCTTCCTTCGTGACCCTAACGCCATTTCTATGAACAGAGTTTCTTTGCAAGAAGGTCATATCAGCGGAATGCATTACTAAGTAACTTGCTTCCCTGTAGACTACTACATGGTTGTTTTCGAATCCAATCTCAAAGTGTATTTGTCATAATTTTTCCTCATACGTACCCAGCATTTGTTCTAGTCTACTCATCACAAGTCTTTTCTTGGCCTTTTGGCTAAGATCAAAGTGTAGTATCTGTTCCAATGGATACTGCACCCCATAGACTGGTATTGTTTTGGCCTTCGGAGCTTGATTTACGCCGGTCTATGGGTATGTCCTTTGCAGTTCTAGGAGGTCACCCCTCCCAGGCTTCGCCTCCCCTCTTTTGGAAGGAGTAAGTTTATTGCTTACTGCCTGAGGCGCCCCTACCGGGAAATGCCGACGGGGCTGCCCAGGCAATTTTTAAACCCAACTTTCCCGACCCGACCTTGGGTCACATCTTACTTGAGGGAGTAGGATAAAAACTGGCCTTGTGCCTAACTCCTGGAGAGGAGTAAATCAATACTCATCATATGCACTCTTCTCAAATATGCCTCATTAAAACGACTATCAATCTATCGCATTCACTCTTCAGCCATGTATAGACCCTAACAACCTCCTTGTGACAGACCAGACAACAGCTGTGGAACAGAAGGCTTACAGGTGGTCCCCTCTTACTGACATGGAATCCAATCTTCTAAGGCTCTCCCGCCTGGTTCAGAAGAACACTGGGTTTGATGGAAAACACTCAACAGCCTGATAATGGGAATCGGGCGATAACAGGTTTCTATAACTAGATGGGGCTACAGAATCGACCATCTACGATGGTGAGAAGAAGACCATATGCCTGTTTTCTACTGGCCAACCAGTGCCGCTTTTAAGATTATGCAAAGAAAAACAATAATGAAAAGTGCTGAGTAAAAACAGTGGGAAAATATCGTATGACAACATGCTTCAAAGACACGCAAAGAAGTAGATTAACCCTTATCATCGAGTAGCTGTTGGCTTTGGTAACTGGCGATTCATCACTAGCAAAAATATCTAGTCTAGAATGTTTCTAACATTAAGTTTATGTTGGAAATACTACTATTATTTCGAGAATCGGGTCAAATTTCTTGAAAAAAGTAAAATCATTTTCTGTAAATTTAAATACTAAATTCTTTGGTATTTTTCGTAAATAATATATTTAAATTCCATTCGTTACGATCTCATTTAAAATAGCGGCTAATCTAACAGAATGGTCCATGCGTTAAAAAAAGGTCTGACATCCATTCAAAATGGGGGCTAATCTAACAGAATGGTATATGCGTTTAAAGAAATCTGACAGCTCATTTAAAATGGCGCCTAATTTAACAGAATAGTTCATTCTGTTAGAAAAGTCTGCATCATATTTAAAATGGCGGCTGATCTGACAGAATGGTCTATGCGTTAACAGAGGTCTGACATCATATTTAAAATGGCGGCTAATCGCACAGAATTGTCTATGCATTAACAGAGGTCTGATATCACATTTATAATGGCGGCTAATCTAACATAATGGTACATGCGTTAAGAGAGGTCTGACATCAAATTTAAAATGGCGGCTAATCTCAAAGAATGGTTATGGGTAAAGAAAAGTCTGACATCTTATTTAAAATGACGGCTAATCTAACATAATGGTCCATGCGTTAAGAGAAGGCTGACATAACATTAAAAATGGCGGTTAATCAAACAGAATGGTCCATGCGTTAACAGAGGTCTGACATCACATTTAAAATGGCGGTTAATCTCAAAGAATGGTCTATGCGTAAAGAAAGGTCTGACATCTTATTTAAAATGACGGCTAATCTAACAGAATGGTCCATGCGTTAAGAGAAGGCTGACATCACATTAAAAATGGCAGTTAATAAAACAGAATGGTCCATGCGTTAACAGAGGTCTGACATCACATTTAAAATGGCGGCTAATCTAACAGAATGGCCCATGCGTTAACAGAGGTCTGACATCACATTTAAATAAAGTGTTCCGTTCGAAATTCCATACAGATAACCGAATTCGACAGGAAGATTCCGGTCTTTGACAAAATGTATCTGAAAATGCATCTGCCGAAATTTTGTGAGAATAAAAACAAATATGAGAACAGCAGTCCGAAAATTAAAATAATCCAAATTGTCAATACTCAACTCAAAATGTTCGAACTACTCTTCCCACCTTAGATGTTATTTTTGATATAATAATAAGTAGTTATACTACACATATGACAACAAGGTTAGGTGTAAAGTTCTCCGAATCCGTGCTAGTATTACCCACATGTGTTACATTACCTCCCCTTAAAGGAGAGGTCTAATGTTTCACAAGTCACAACCAAATAAAATTCGTAGACCTTAAAATCCTACCCCGCGTCTCCCGCGTTTAACTACAGGCATTCTCCGTCACTGATGCAGTCATTCTCACGATTGTCTTTAGTGATAGAATATCTCTATACAAGGCCACCATCCGCCCATGCATGGAATATTGTTGTCACATCCTGGCTGGTGCCCCATTCGCTAGTCTCTCCCTCTGAGACAATGTCCGAAAAGAGTCGCTAATCTAATAAGTCCCTCACTATTCACCAAGCTCCAGCCCTGTCCCATCACCGCAATGTTGCATCCTTATGCTTGTTTTACAAGAACTTAAATCGAATATGCTTCGATATACTTGTTGCTCTGGTGCCTCCTGGACGTAAATAAACTCCACCAACCCAACAATCAACTAAATCTTATCCATTAACTGTGGAAGTCTCTATATGCCGGAGAGCCTTCTACTCCAATAGCTGCTTTCCTCGAGTTACCGGCCTTTGGAACCCCCTCCCTGCTCCTTGTTTCCCCAGCTGTACCGACATTCAGCTGCACAGCTCCCAATTTAGAATGACTCTTTTAACTGTCATCCTAATTTTCTGCATCCCCTTACGTCTACAGTGGCAACTTGCCTTGTTTGGTGTGAACTAAGTGTCAAAAAAAAAGTTCAAAAACAACCATGTTATAATCAGCAGGGAATCAGTGTCGTGGTATTGTGTTCATCAGATATGCAGTTTTTGGAAAAAAAAACTATCTTTATAAAAAATATGTTGGGTTTTAGGAACGCCTTCTTGCGTGAAGGTCGCTGGACGAGTTCTTGCTGTGAATTTTCAACAGGAGTTACCGGAGATTAGAGCTCATTCGAGCACCTACCATGAAAATAACTGGTGTAGGCATGCAGTCTTTGGTAGCTGACTTACGTCTCGCTCATTAAAATCCTGATAAGGGGATCTATGTTTTGACTGAGTCAAGTAACTCGGGATTAAGTGTCATTTTGCTATACAAAGAATATAAAAGACAGCTGAAATCAGTAGTTCACGCTTCAAGAACAGCAGATGAATCACAGTCAAATAGCCAAATAGCCAAATAGCCAAATAGCCAAATAGCCAAATAGACACTTAGTATAATATTTACAGTAGAAACCGTAACATTTTACATTGAAGACGACTTATTTTGTAAACGGACGATTTCCCATTACAGTCAATATTTCCGCCTAAGAAAAGCATACCGGCTCCTACTGGGTATATCCTGCCAAGATTGGTAAATATTCGTTTACAATAGAATTTCCGCAATCAACAAGAAACACCCTCACATACGGCTTATTCCGAAGCTTAATGAACCTATAAGATAAACTGTGATTTATTTCTTTAGTACAGCTCTGGAGATAAAAATCGTACATTGCATTACGATGAAAAAATCGCTAGTTGCCCTCGAGGAGATTAAATTCAAAGCCAAATTTGGTAAATTTATTACAAAAAAAATTTTTTAAATGGTAACTTTCCAAAATAAAAAGTCAAACTGCGAAAACCATATTTTCTTAATTTTGTTATAAGATGAATGTTTGGTATCACCGACATTATTAAATAAAAAATAATGAAAGATTTTTATCGGGACATAACAGAATCATAAGGACTTATGAGAAATTATGTTTATTGATACATGGTTTGCAGAGTGGTAGTACCTTTCCGAGTTGGCTTACAGGGTTGTTCTCGACCTGTCTTCATGCATCTCAGCACTATGCGAAACGTCAATTATAGCTTCTTCATAATGAATACTAGTGTGTACGTGGTGAGAAGCCAAATCTTTCGCGAGGTTAACATGTTAATATGCAAGGGAATAAACAGTACATGGCGTATCTAAAGAGGTAATCATTTTTTTTATTTTTTAACATAGTTCACCCCAAACAAGGCAGGCCGCCACTGTAGACGAAAGGGGCTACTGAGACAAAAAGGGTGAAGGTTTTGGGGGTCAACCTAATTTAGGAGCTGCGCAGCGAGATGTCTGTTTACATTAGTTTTAAATTTCTGCATGTCAATAACGCCAGGAAAGCAGGGTGCAGGGCGAGTTCCAGGGTCCAGCAACACACGGAAAGAAGCTTTTGGAGTAGAAAGCTTTTACGGCATCTGGGGAGCTCCACAGTGTATGGTGCGGATTTGGCAGATTGTCGGGTTGGTTTAGTGAAGTTACGTCGTGGGGGTACCAGAGCAGCAAGCTCATCAGAGCACACTCCATTGAAGTACTTGTAAAACATGAACAAGGAAGCAACACTGCAGCGATGGGACAGGGACTGGAGTTTGGTGGATAGTGAGGGACCTATTAAGTTGGCGACTCTTTTTTAACCTTGTCCAAGACGGAGAGACTACCGGACAATGCACCAGCCCAGATGTGGCAACAAAACTCTATGCATGGGCGGATGGTGGCTTTGTAGAGATATAAGATAATGCCAGGTGTGAGAAGTTTACTCGCACCGTAGAGGGAGTCCACCTTCTTTGCAGCAGTCTTAGCAATGTTTTCAATGTGTTTATTCCAATTCATGTTATCTGTGAAAGTTAGACCGAGGAGTTTCAATGATGAACTCTCAGGCAGGGTGCTATTTGCCATGACAATCGGTGGTTGAAGAGGTTTCTTGTAGTTATTGAAGGAAAGTAGTTTTGTCTTTGCGGCATTGAAAGTTACCATCCAGTTTTGACCCCATTCCACTCATTATGTGATTCCGTAGTTTCAGTTGCACTCATCAACAAACTAATGATCTGGTTTTCAGAAGAGCATGGGGTCCCAGATGATTATATATATTTGACAATGTGTAGGCATAACTACTCCAGTAAGTTACCATGCATTATATACAGGTTTTGCGTGCCGGTTATACAATCAGTCATTAGGTAAAAACATATGTTTTATTGGATGGATGACTCAAGACAACTAGATGTTTATTGGTCGAGTGTGGATTGAGAATTCGAAGAGTTTTTTTGAAAATGTGTAAAGGTTTTGCAATGGTTGCTGTCACCAGTAAAAACTTACCCGTGACGCTAAACAGACAGACCATGGTTTAGACTACATCCTATTGATGATGCAGGACCAATAAATAGGATTTATTATTCCATTGTGGTTTATCGTGTTACGAATCGGCAAGAAGTTGTCAAATGTATGAAAACTTACGGTTAAAAGTACGAGAAACTTTTTGAAAGAAAATCTTTCCCAGAATTCGTATTCCTGATACAATTGTTTCTGAAGAATTTAGATATTCTTGAAAAGCATGTTTTATTACTCACGGTGTAACTCCGCCATATTACCGAAGATAATGGCCAAAGAGAATGCTTTATATTATGTTGAAGCTAGTGTTAAGACAATTAGACGAAAGTGAGAACGAAGATAAATTAATATACATAATTCTCAGACTTCATCGGATAACTATAAACCTGAGTTCAAAATCAAGAGTGTGACCACCTGAACTTTTATTTATAAATGTTATATGTAAAAAGTTGTGTTATAATACTATGTAAAGTGCAGTTAAGTAGAAAAACACTGTATCCAACGGTTTCATTTTTATTAAAAGCACTCTAGACAAGGCATGAAGGCCCTTGGTGTAAGGAGAGTAAAAAAATACACTTTCAAGGTCAAAACTAGCTTACGATAAGTGTTATATTGATAGATTATGACCCAGAAAAACAGCAATTATTCCCCATTAGACAGAAAAATCGCCGATGGAACGTGAAGACTAAAGGACAGAATACGGGAAACGAGAGTTACGAGTCTGCCGAAAGTAAACCCAAGGTCCACTTTCTACTCTCCACCAAACTGCATTGGCATAGCCTTCAAATGCAACTTCTTATATACTACGCAAAATGGCTCAAGCAAACTACATCTTTCTCATATGTTTATATGTTGTTGCGTCTATGCGTATAATAGTATACATTTTCTTATTTTTTTGTTTTTGCTGTGGATGGGGCATCCTACCGAATGCCAGAAATTCACCGGCTTTTTATGACACTCTAGCCGAGAGATCTTTTTAAGATTCTAACCGTCTCTTTAAGTGCAATTGTTTGTATTTCTCTTGCACTCAGTTCACCGGGTTTATTCGCAGGATAGCTTTTGAAATTCTTTTTAATTAGTCCTGTTTCTCCTATAATTACTGGGATGATGGAGATTTTCCTAAGATTCCAGTTTCTTTTCATGTCGTACATAAGACCTTGCTATTTCGTAATATTTTCCCTTTCAGCTCTGTTTAATCCTGCATCATTAGGGGCACCGACTTCAACTAGGGTTGCTACTCTCTCTCTCTTTAGTCCAATATCACGTTCGCAGGTTTAACAGCTCCGTATACTAGATATGTAACTCAAGAGATTTCATAGTCATAGTGGATGGTGTATAACCTATTTCCAATTGTTCTTTCTGGGATATGCCCCCAGGACTTGCTGCTACACTGGATATTAAACTTTTTATAAATAGTCCAGTGAAGATATTCATACACTCCGTTGTGTCGTATTGTATGATAGCCATCCTCAAGCATAACCTTACAACTGGATGTCAGGTGGCTCACACTGTTCACTTCTGTTTAGCAGAACCTGCACTTGTTATTGTTGCTGAGACCACTCATCTTTTTAAAGGCATTGATCATGAAGCCTTGATCTTAGGAAGCCATTATCATTCTCTCCTAATCATAGTGGAGAGATCCTCTTTTCAGCCATACAGTGGTATATAGAGAGACGTGTAAAGGTAGATATTGATGGGTATGTATAGATGTAGTAAAACCATCTTTATAATTAGATGCTTATATCGGTGTAGTCACAAACGTGTGTGGTTTATTTGTGCACATTCGTATGAGTTTGCGTCAAAAAGAAACATTGGGTATATTTTTTGCATGTCAGAAGATTTATTTTACAAACGGACAAATGTATATTACTATCAAGATTTGGGTTTCAGAAACGCATACAGCCACATCATGTGAATCAGTTGCAAAAAATTGTAAATATTTGTTTAAATCATTTATTTACAGTGGAATCTCTTTTCATCAAAGAAACTAACAGACGAATGACTTATTTCGAACTAATAGTAATATGTCTTATCTATTAATAATGGAGTTTATGTATCTGTCTGCCTTTCTGTCCGTCTGTCTGAAGCCAAAACTCCATCGGAGTAGTATGACTATCTAATAAGTCCGCCAGCTTCATTATATACTATGAAAAAAAAAACGCCGTAAACACTATGGGCATTTCTCAATTTACATAATCAAAAATGTTTTTTTTCGTCAGATTTCCACATCTATTTACCCTATTTATTCTACAAACGGAGAAATGTATATTACTATCAAACTTTGGGCTACAGATACGCATACAGCCACATCATGTGAATCAGTTGCAAAAAAGTGTAAATATTCGTTTAAATCATTCATTGACAGTGGAATCTCTTTCCATCAAGAATCTAACAGACAGACGACTTATTTCGAACTAATAGTCATATGTCTTATAATAATAATAATAATAATAATAATAATAATAATAATAATAATAATAATACTTGCCAGAAACTCAAAAGGAATATGTAAAATGAAGAATATCAATAGTAACCAATAATTGTAGGAGCACTAGGAACTGCCCCCAAAAAACTGGAAAAAAACACTAGGACAAATTAGAATCAAGGGAAAGGCGTAGATTATACAACTGCCGGCAATGACGAAAATCATTGAAATATTAAGGAAAGTCCTCAAATGCGGAAACCAATCCACATAAGCTGCAAACACGAACCAGCCTAATGGAATATGTAACAGAAGTAAAACAAAAAAGTGGAAGGAACACAACATCAACTTAAGAGAACTGAAACTGCAAACAATCTTATAAACTGTGCACTCCTCACAAAATGGATCAATTCTGACTGAAACCACACAAAATAGTCTTGAAGGGTCAAGGAAGATGGAAAGACTGAGAAGGGAGAGCACTAACCAGACCTCAACCGGATGAGTGCGAAGAAAAATGTGACATTGGGGAGGCTTATTGCCACAAAAATCCAAGTGAAGACCAATGGCCGTTGCTAGCGAGAACTCAATGGTAAACGGCATTTGCGATAACGCAAAGTCATTTGTTAAGGTTATCTGAAGAGATAGATAGTACTAGAAATATGGGATATGTGTTGTCACTGAGACTCCAGGGAACACATTCTGTTATTATCAGTGAGTATTTTTTTATGAAGACCTGTGTGAGAACTCTTAATAATAATAATAATAATAATAATAATAATAATAATAATAATAATAATAATAATAATGAAAAATTATGGGCAGAGGGTCGAGGAGGGAAAGCGCAAACCAGACCTCCACTGGAAGAGCGCGGACAGCTCTGGGACCTAGGGAAGGCTTGTTGCCACTCGGGCCCCAGAGGGGACCGATGGCCCTTATCAGCGGGAAATCGTTGGTAGGTGGCTGTTGCGATTACCGCAAGGTCATCAGCGGTGATGAACGAAAAGAGGTGAAGCATACTGGAGGCCTGAGGAGACTTGTTGTCACTCGGACTCCATGGAATACCACAGGTTGTCGGCAGTGGGCGACCACTGACGATGACCAGTGTGATAACTCCTAGTGAGTAAATAATAATAATAATAATAATAATAATAATAATAATAATAATAATAATAATAACAATAATAACTACCCCCCATAAAGAAGTGCTGGCAAAATCAACAGCTAGTACCACACAACATTTTCGTGAAGGGTCAAGGTGAATTGGAAGACCGAGGAGGTAGACCACTAACCAGACCTCCACTGGAAGAGCGTTGAGAGTACTGGGACCTTGTGAGGGCTTATTGCAGCCCAAATCCTAGAGAAGACTAATTTTTGTAACCAGCAAGAGATCAATGGTAAGCGGCTGTTGCGATTATTTGCAATGGTTATATAATATAGGTGGAAAGTACTGGACAGCTGGGGAGACTTGTTGTCATTAGACTCCAGGGAACACCACCGGTTATTGTAAGTCAGCAATCACTGATGATTACCTGTGTTAGAACTCCGAGTGAGTACTACTACTACTACTACTACTACTACTACTACTAATAATAATAATAATAATAATAATAATAATAATAATAATAATAATAGTTACAATCAAATATAGAACTGACACCATACAACGCACAGCAATTATTATGAAAACATTCGAAATATTAAGGAAAAACATTAAGCGCGGAAGCAAACACACATAACTAATGAATGCAAAACGGACACTGGTAATTTGAAGTAAAAATAGAACAAAAATATAAAAAGAACATCACACAAGCCCAAAGGTACTGAAACTGCCAGAATTCCATCATTTGACATTGATCTCACCTCCACTGTAAATAAGCACACGCACACGTGTGGTAAGAATTATGAAGATAAAAAACAGTACTTTGCAATACGGTAGAAGAATCGCCAGTTACCCTCGAGGAGATTAAATTCAAATCAAATTTGATAAATTTATTACAAAATAAAGAAATAACTGATGACTTTGCAAAATAAAAATTCAAATCCGAACACATATTTTCTTCTTTTTGTTATACGCTGAGCGTGTGGTGATACTCAATACAAAATAAATGATTTCCATATGGACATCACAGAATGACCAGCATGAAATCCCTTATAAGAAGTTATGTATGTTTGCTTTGTATAGAAAAAGAAATCGATAACCTTGTATAACTTTAATAAATGCTGTGCAATAGTAGAAAAAACACTAACAGTAAAAATGAATCCATTGTCAAACACAGAGAAACCATTTTTAATATTACATATTGATTCTCAGGACGAATAAATAGTGTATTATTCTGATAAATATGTTCACGAAGTGGCCAGAAATTGTCAAACGTAGGAAACCTTCGTGTAAAAAGCATTATAAACTTTTTGCACGAAATCTTAGCAGATTCCCTAATCTCTGATACAATTGTTTCTAAAGACTTTTGATATTTCTGTAAATAATTATCAATCAGTCACGTCACATCCACTCCGTACAAAGTAAGATCGCATGGCCAGGCAGAACGATTCGTAAATACGTTTAAGCGAAAGCGACAAGGCAACCAAACGGAAGTTGGATTAAAGATGAATTTTTAGCCATAATGAAAATAAGTATTAACATTCTCAATAAAATATCCGAAATTATTTCTTCATATTTGCATAGAAGAAAGGTTTAAAATTACGAAATCAAGATAAGTTAAAGAAACTTAAACGGTATGCTAGGGAGAAGAATTATGAAAGAAGGAAAGATAAATAATTCGTGCAAAATGTTAAAAGTAAAAAAGACAGATAGATAGATTCTTTGGATATGTATATATATATACATATATATATAATATATTTTTTTTAAATATTAATTATTTATTACAGACACTGATGTTTCATGCTTACGCAATCTGCAGTGCAGGAAGTTAAGTTCACAAATCGCCACTGATTCGCAGTCAAGAGTCTTACCCGTTGGATACCGCAAATTAGCTTGGTAGTTCGGAGGAATTTAACTTTGTAAATGCCAAGTTGGCATATATATATATATATATATATATATATATATATATATATATATATATATATATATATATATATCATAGACTTAGCCATATATATATATACCATATATTTTCCCTTTCCCTGTTTCCGATTATATTTTAGTTTGACATTACAAAGTTATTTAACCTTTAGAAAATGTAGAAAATCTAATTTTAATGAAAGTGTCTAATCTACGGCGGCCATGTATTAATTTCATGGGTTGTGTTGTTTTTCAGCATCACAATTCATGTTTAGACTTTTTTTCTATACAATAAATTGGATAGAAAATTAATTTGTTGAGTTTAGATTGTTAAGCAGCAAAAACCATTGCCCCTGTAGATACCTATCTCGTGTATGTGACTCGGAAGCCTGACTTTCAGTTTCGCTGAAACAACCAACCTCACGTTCTCGTAAAACTGCTCATTACTTTCTCTGCTTGTCAACTTCTCTTTCGAGAGCCAACTGCCATAATTCTGTTTATTGAGCATTTTCACGTGTTTTTTCTGTGGAAAAAATCGGAAAATAAGTTAAATGGATTTTTCTACCGTTTTTGTTAGGTCGAACACGAAATCGTCAAAAAGATAAAAAGTGAGGGTCTGAAAATAAAATTAAATACAAAAATATGTTATGTTGTTGTGTGACGTGAGAATGTGTTCTCGGGTGGTTGTGTAATTGTAGGTAAGGCTAGACTGTAAGCGGTGAAACAGTAAATATGTACCTTATCGATGCTCTAACAAAATCTACGGGTCCATGTCGTCGAGTAAGGTAGCATCGCGTCTGGGTACAATACCAGGTATTTCTACGCCTCCGCTAATAATTATATACAGGGTGGGCCAAAATAAGGGTCCTATCTTTAAATTTGAATAACTTGAATTTGAATAACTTCCACAAAATAAAAGTTAAACTCACCAAACTTTATGTGTGTGTAGACTGACCCTTCCGAGATTTTTTGAAATAAACAAAACAAATTTTAGCAGAAAAACACTTCTTAAAACTTACAAAAACTAAAGTATTGTTTTTTACACTGTTTTGAGTTTTTTAAGCAAAAATAATGTTTTCTAAATGAGGGTACGTTCCTTAGGGCTAATACGGCTCATGCTTGCTTCGGAAGGGGTCCTTTACTTATTCTAAAAAAAAAAAAAAATCAATAAATAAAAAAGTTATGAATTTTTAAAAATAGGACCCTTATTTTTGCCCACCCTATATATATATATATATATATATATATATATATATATATATATATATATATATATGTATATATAACACTAAAGTATACATTCCAAAATCCATTTAAAACAATTAAAAATACTCGAAGCTATCAACATAAAAACACAACCTAAAATATATAACATCACATATGAAACCAGTGGTAACATTTTAAAATGCTTAACATAATGCAATTTAGTTCTGTGATGTCATCCAGCGCTGCGTAATTTAAATCGTCAACGACTTCCTTGAACAATTCGAAAAACGTTCTATGTGCGTTTCTCCGCCGACTTTTAAAAATTATCTTCCTTCTTCAGCTTTTTTGATCATTTGTTTTGCCACCTGAGGATGATTAGACGAAGAATCGAAAACGTACGGGAAACCTGTGAAACATATGGAACATTTATTACTTTATATATTTTAATACAAAAAAGAACACCAGAAAAATTGAAAAAATAAAAAAAAAGGTATAATTAAACAGACGAATTATGTTATTTTTAACAATGTTTGCATAAATAATATATATATATATATATATATATATATATATATATATATATATACAGGGTGGGCCAAAATAAGGGTCCTATCTTTAAATTTGAATAACTTGAATTTGAATAACTTCCACAAAATAAAAGTTAAACTCACCAAACTTTATGTGTGTGTAGAGTGGCCCTTCCGAGATTTTTTGAAATAAACAAAACAAATTTTAGCCGAAAAACACTTCTTAAAACTTACAAAAACTAAAGTATTGTTTTTTACACTGTTTTGAGTTTTTTAAGCAAAAATAATGTTTTCTAAATGAGGGTACGTTCCTTAGGGCTAATACGGCTCATG
>OY744538.1:84074731-84079731 GCA_963556195.1 Sepiola atlantica | reverse complement strand
GATCACCATCAAACCATAACAGTGATATTCACAATCACTTTCACCTTTACTGCTCCGTCCCTCGATATATCTATTAAAAAATTAGTCTCACGTAACTAAGGGCAATAAGTTTATTTACTTATGTATGATATACAAATAAATACTCGTATGATTTTTTAAATATTTATTTACATAATTTTTGTGTGCTTTTTTATTTGGTTTTTTTTTTCGTAAAAAACAGGATATTTTCTACTTTCGTTGCCCGTCCCTAGACTTAACCGTTTCCATAACTCGTGTCTGTATCCATTACTCCACTTGTTCCGTACCACACATATCCGTAAGTATATCACTGGAAAGAAACGAATGCCTACCATTATTTTTTTTCCTACAGTACCATCGACTAAACTCAACCAAAATCAATCGTAATCCGTTAGCTCAGTGGGAATCAAAGGTTCCTGCTAACATTCGTTGATCGTTCCGGAACTTTACGCCATTTAGATTCGACAGAATATCATGGCGCTGGGAATTGATTTTTTCGAACAGCAGCTGATGCTAACTTAGTATCTGTCAATGTTAACAAAGGCAAATCGATGCCAAGAGGTAGAAATTACCCTGATACGATTGTGGCTGGCATATTCCAGCAGAATCCCGTCCGACTCAAGTGGGATTCAAAGGCGTGCGAATGTCGATCTAATTGAGCAAGAGAGATTTAGGATAAAAACGTTGTTACTAAACGAAGCTAAACGGACTGGAAACGCATAGGTGGCAGTTAATCTATTGTAAATGTTGGTAGCGTATAGAAAGATACGTAATGAGCTCTTTGGGAAATGGTAAGTTCTTACTGAACTAAAACTATGGCTATGCTAATGGGTAAATATAAATGTATGTGCCATTAATTATACATCTAGACAGATAGTGAGCTTATATTGCAAAGTTTATACATCGAATATAAACAGCATAAGAACCATAAGATTTATTTTGAAACTGGTATGGGTATTGTTAAATTCCGTTGATTGATACATTTAAATAGTTATTAACATGTTGAACGTTTTATGAGAATAAAATGAGTAAACGTTTTATGAAAATGGAATAACGAACAATTTTATGAAGATAACATAACGAACAATTTAATGATAATGAAATAACAGACATTTTATGACAATAAAATAACGAACATATTTATGAAAGTAAATGACTAACAATTAATTAAAATCAAATGGGGAACAGTTTTATAACATAATATTAAGAAAAAGGTGAGAAAATAAACGACTAAGTTGATGATAATAAAATAACGAACGATTTATAAGAATGAAATAAGGAACAGTTTTATGAAAATGAAATAATGAACAATTTTATGAAGATAAAATAACGAACAATTTAATGATCATAAAATTACGAACAGTTTTATGAAAGTAAAATAACAAATAATGTTATTAGAATAAAATTACGAATAATTTAATTATAATATGAAATCGGTGACCCTTCATTAACTGGTGCATTGGTAAAGATAGACTGTAACTACTTATAGCAACATGTGGACTGTGGTTAGGGTTAGGGTTAACGTTAGGGTTAGGGTATGATTGACTCTTCAGATCTTGTTGATGATCTTTCTAGTTCAAGTGTGGTTTTGCAGGAAGAGTCGCTGTGTTGCATTTGTGTGTAACGATGAAGAAGCCTGTAAAAATATTTGCCATCTAAAGTCGAAAGATTGTTACTTTCAACAAATCTAAAATCTTGTAGGGAATCGGCAAAAGGTTAATGGTATTTATTGCTAAGAATAGTTGGTTTAATGATAATAATAATAATGATAATAATGATAACAATAATAATAATAATAATAATAATAATAATAATAATAATAATAATAATAATGATAATGATAATATATATATATATATATATATAGAGAGAGAGAGAGAGATTAAGATTAAAAATGATACCTTCCGTTTCCTTATTTCTTGTGCTTTTTGTAGTTACGTTTTCGCACGCGTATATTTACACATAGCAACAACATTGATAACTTTAGAATAATTACTTTAAAAAAAATAATGTTTGCATTAAATGAAATAATTACCAAAGGGTTTTTGTTAATAATAAAATACATGCGTTTATTATTTAAAAAAAACAACATTTGTTGTTGTTGTTGCTGCTGCTGTTCCTGTTAACTTCACAGGAGCAGAGTTAGGCAATATTTAACGTTGAGACCATCCATCTTTGGATTGGAACAAACATTTCAGTTTCCTTCTTCTAGAAGGATTTCTCCTTCACTGACCGAGAAAATAAAAACTAAGTTCAGATTCAGAATAGATACTACATTTTGCTCCTAGCCAAAAGGCCAAGGAGTCAACATGTTGACAGTGATGATGATGATGATGATGATGATGATGATGATGATGATGATGATGATGGTGATAACTTTTACATTTGTTAAAGAATAGAAAAAACTCGTCCAATCTTTATATAGTATCAAAAAAATAGATGTTTTTCTTTAATGCCCATTAAGACATTTTTTGTCTTTTTTATAATGAAGGCGAAAAGTACAAAGTACCCATTTCGAAGTACTCAGTAATATAAAAGTGGTGTATTTGACCAAAGGACATTCCACGTTTATGTTTATTCATGCCATTATATAACGCGTTTCTAATGATGAATTTATTTATATTTTTATTTCGTCGACTTTGAATATATTAAAGACCATATCAATTAATCTTTTTGTTTTTATTTCTTAAAAATAAAATGTAGCTATGTTCCTGCACAGTTATTCTTTTCCACATTGGAATATATCAAATAACACTACGACAATCACCATTTTGTTGTTCTTCTCCGAATTACTGAAATGTCAATTGAAAACTAAAATTACTTCTTTCGTTTCTGTAAAGAAGACTGCAGCCTCAGTAATTGCTGGCCAGAGGGCGGATAGCTTTTGCTAGTATATATATATATATATATATATATATATATATATATATAAACAATAATATTTTAATAAATAAATATTAGTTTTTTAAAATACCTAGAGACATCGATGTTTCATGCTAACGCAATCCTCAGTCTAGGAACTAATTCCCGACAGTCTGTAGGCGCGAACCCCGAACACAAATCGCCACTGATTCGTAGTCGGTGATCATATCCAATCGGCCATCGTCAATTAGTTAGTAAATATAGAGTAACTTTAACTGTAAATAGCGACAAGCTGCTATTCACCAGGCAGATAGAGTGATCTTACGGAACGGTGTTCGGATCTCGCATATAGCTATCAGTACTGCTTGTTATTAAAGCTACTCGAAAGTGCCCAGCACTTGTGGGGAGGGGGGCTGATAAACAATAATATTTTAATAAATTAATATTAGTTTTTTAAAATACCTAGAGACATCGATGTTTCATGCTAACGCAATCTTCAGTCTAGGAACTAATTCCCGACGGTCGGTAGGCGCGAACCCCGAACACAAATATATATATATATATATATATATATATATATATATATATATATATATAGCTTTACGTGCATAGCGTTACTTAATAGTGTTGTTACGTGCAATTTGGTTTTGGTTCATTTGTGTGTTAAACGATCAACTATTTTTTGTATCATACTTTTGTTTTTACAAAAAAAATAAAATGTAACTTTCTATTGACAGAAACGTCGTTTTGTTAAAGATGGCGTCCGTACGAAATAATTCCGACCCGGTCCAAAATATTTTATGGAAAAGAATTCAATCAAATTGCATTTTATTATTCTCAACTACATACTGCCACGATCCACTACAGAAATTTACAAATCAAAATCAAAAATATTGATTCTCTAGAAAGAGCTCTATCTATGACAAAAGGTTTCGCTACAAAGTGCACACTCGGCGATCAGGGACATCTACTTTCGAAAAACTGGAAATACTCCAAGTGGTATACGCATATTTATCCTAGATGTTCTTCCGTAGGTATCAGGTCTGTTTGCAGACATCGATGATCATATCTCTATTCTGGTTTAGGGTGAATGCATGTAAAAAAATAAATAAATAATAATATGAATGATGAACTGGTCAAACTATCATTAACTCGCTTTTTAGTTTCTTAAATATATTTATATATAAGCTGGCTTAGCTGGGTTACTATCGCTTCGTAAAGTTCGCTACTTAAAATAATAATCATTTTATTTAGAACTTTCTCGTAAACTTGAAATAAAATGTTTAGTATTTATATATAGATAAACATGCTGAGTTAATGCACTTGAAAACTGTTCTAACTGTATCTATTTCATCACTTCCTCATCCGTATATATATATATATATATATATATATATATATATATATATATATACACATACACGGCACAATCACGTTGACACACCGGTTCCCGTTAGATCACCGAAGTAAAGCGGCGTCGAGTCTGGCCAGTACTAAATAGGTGACCATTTGGGAATACCAGGTGCTGTATATTCTCTCTGCTTATCTCGGCATTGTTTCCAGTCGTCTTGTATTACTACTTGCCATTGGAATCAAGCAATGCCGACTCAGGAGAGCAGTTGTTGTGGATTGCGCAACCCTTGCAATTACAAATTCACGCCCGGGCAGCCCCTGGCGGGGCAGTCATACGTCAAAATTGACGGGAGAGTCCATCACATATATATATATATATATATATATATATATATATATATATATATATATATATATATATATATATGTACAGGATAATATCTTAACATAAAAAACGGATAATTATTAATGTTGGTATATATATATATATATACATATATATATATATTATTAATTTTGGTATATATATATATATATATATATATATATATATATATATATATATACATATATATATGTATATATATATATATATATATATATATATATATATATATATATATATATATATATATTCTAGGCAACACGGTTAGTACCATGGTTTAGTTATTATTCGTAAATTTAAAAATTTAGAGGTTCATATATATATATATATATATATATATATATATATATATATATATATATATATATATATATATATATAT
>OY744538.1:84009731-84069731 GCA_963556195.1 Sepiola atlantica | reverse complement strand
AGATGTCTGTAAGTCACATTTTTTATTTTCATATTTTACCAAATGAAGGATTATATTTTGGAATGAAACTAAAATAAATCTGGGTTTTTTTTTTGGTTCATTGCTTTGTTTTTAATGTTATAACAGTTTTTCTTCAACTTAGAAAGACATTATTTTGGACCTCACTTGCTCTACCGAGCCGGCATTGCCCAAGATAAATTACATTCAAATTTCTATTGTAAATATGCGTTTGTTCTATTCGGACGTTACAAAAATAACATCCGCCTGAAGCGCTGAGTTTTTAAAAAGTCAATTTAACACAGAATGTGTAGTTTATTACTGGTAAATCATAATATATAAAATAATTAATGTGTTCTTAATAATAATTTGAAACTTTATTTCAGATAGAAAGTACTTTTGAAGCATAGAATACACCAAATGATGAACATGTCAAAACATTACGTTCGCCCTCTTATGTTGCATGAGTTCTAACTTGGACACAATACCTCCGAAACTTCTACCAATATCAACAGAGTATGGGGAAATGAGTCCACAAGCGCTCGGACAGTACGAAGGTGGTTCCAGAAATTCCGTAGTTGAGATGATAGCCCTGAAGATGAAGAAGATAAAGGATGACTGTGCAATCTTGAAAATGAAAAATTGCAAGCACTTCTTGAGTAAAATCTACACAAAGTATCAAAGAAATGTCTCAGACACTTGCTGTCAGCACTGCATCAGTTCCACGTCATCAACAGAGTATTAGGGAAATGAGTCCACAAGCGCTCGGACAGTACGAAGGTTGTTCCAGAAATTCCGTAGTTGAGATGATAGCCCTGAAGATGAAGAAGATAAAGGATGACTGTGCAATCTTGAAAATGAAAAATTGCAAGCACTTCTTGAGTAAAATCTACACAAAGTATCAAAGAAATGTCTCAGACACTTGCTGTAAGCACTGCAACAGTTCCACGTCATCAACAGAGTATTGGGAAATGAGTGCACAAGCGCTCGGACAGTACGTACGTGGTTCCAGAAATTCCGTAGTTGAGATGATAGCCCTGAAGATGAAGAAGATATAGGATGACTGTGCAATCTTGAAAATGAAAAATTGCAAGCACTTCTTGAGTAAAATCTACACAAAGTATCAATGAAATGTCTCAGACACTTGCTGTAAGCACTGCAACAGTTCCACGTCATCAACAGAGTATTGGGAAATGAGTCCACAAGCGCTCGGACAGTACGTAGGTGGTTCCAGAAATTCCGTAGTTGAGATGATAGCCCTGAAGATGAAGAAGATAAAGGATGACTGTGCAATCTTGAAAATGAAAAATTGCAAGCACTTCTTGAGTAAAATCTACACAAAGTATCAAAGAAATGTCTCAGACACTTGCTGTCAGCACTGCATCAGTTCCACGTCATCAACAGAGTATTAGGGAAATGAGTCCACAAGCGCTCGGACAGTACGAAGGTGGTTCCAGAAATTCCGTAGTTGAGATGATAGCCCTGAAGATGAAGAAGATAAAGGATGACTGTGCAATCTTGAAAATGAAAAATTGCAAGCACTTCTTGAGTAAAATCTACACAAAGTATCAAAGAAATGTCTCAGACATTTGCTGTAAGCACTGCATCAGTTCCACGTCATCAACAGAGTATTGGAAAGGTGAAAATCTTTTTCATTAATAAATGTATGTTTCTGAAATTAGACAATATTTTTGTAACGACCTAATATAGCATAGCTTTTCTGTCATGTTCAGAATTTAGCTAAACATTAACTAGGTTTTTATTTTTGTTATATTCAGTATTTGAGCTAAAAATAACTAGGTTTAAATTTTATGAGAAGAAACAATGCGTAAATAAGAAGAAAAAAACAATGAATAGATATAAGTGTCAAAGGTAATATTACTTTTTTGTTTATAAAGAACAAAACGAGAAAACTTGTAGTAAACCTTGAATCAAAAAAGAAAGTAAGAAATAATAACTTGTATTAAAAGATTAAAAGGGATTTTTATTTTAAAGTGACTATTAATAAATGTCTACATATTATAATACTGCCGGGCCGGATTAAGATTAAGTATTTTTTTTTTAATAAATGTAATGAAGTACGTTGGTTTAATAGCGTGGTACAACAATAAAGAAAAAATGGTTAGTCTGAATCAATGTTTTCATTGTAAGCTTAAATACTATTTAAGTCTAACTTTTAAAATCTAGCTAACATTACGTTATTTCTTATACATTGTTATGGTGATATGGTGATCTACCCTATTTTTTTAGTATATGGACTCTTCTAGACATTATGTATAGAGAAGCCTACAGTCTTTCTGTAAAACACTATTCTGTATTTCTGTAAATACACACTCTTGTAAATATACTACCGTCTTGTCTTATTTATTATCCGCCAGTAAAAGCCACAACACACATACACACATGCATATATACATCTCTCTCTCTCTCTCTCTCTCTCTCTCTCTATATATATATATATATATATATATATATATATATATATATATATATATATATATATAAGAAAGGGTGTTTAGACATATTTTTTAAATTTATTTTAATCTTAGCTTTCGAGAATATACTTCCGATTTTCAAAGAGTGTTTTTCTTTTCTTTTTCTATTTTTTCTTCATCGTCCGATGGAAATGGACTTTTTGGCTAGAAAATCACGTTATGTCTGCAAGCGAGGATACGGCCGTTTGGATAAGAAAGTGTGTTTAGACATATTTTTTAAACCATTGTTTCGTAATAGTATTATATTTTTTTGAAAAAAACATAACAATGGTTGTGTAAAATAAATAAAAAGAAGGAAAGAAAAACTCTCTTTGAAAATGGGAAGTATATTCTCGAAAGTTAAGATTAAAATATATTTTATTTATTTTACACCACCATTGTTATGTTTTTTTCAAAAAAATATAATACATATATATATGTGTATATATATATATATATATATATATATATATATATATATATATATATATATATATAAATGATTGCAGGTTTGGCATGAAACACATGTGTATATGGGTTAATTTGAAAATATTATTTATAAATAATTATTCAAAGCTTTCACTAGATGTAGCACTTTAAGTAAGATGACACCAAGCTTATAGCTTATAGCTTAATACAATACTCTAGACCTGCCTATTGAGTTCTCTTGACAGCTTGCTGATATGGCCGCTGAATTTGTCATGAAGACGTTAATTTACTCTCCCATTTTTACGGCAATGCGAGATGGGCTCATCGATACTCGCTCCGATTAGTGAGTCAAATATCCCTTTCGTATTGGGGTTCGAACCGTGTGACCGACAGGGATCGTCTCACATACTGATAATTGCAAGTTTTTCATAAAACACATTTGAATTTGAAATATTATTTATAAATCATTATATATATATATATATATATATATATATATATATTTAATTTGATGATTGATATTCGATTTGATTGATTCGATGATTTGATTTGACGTTTCGCTTAATGGTGTACGATGTGTGTCTGAAAGGTGATGAGACTAGTGTCACAACCAATTAAGTTTTTATTTCAAACAACAACAAAAACTTCATGACTCCTCCTTTTAACGTAAGCAATCTCAAGTCTAATGGACTTTCCCATCTTTCACTGCAGGATTCTATGCATTACTGAAACAAACGATTATTCTGTAACGTCGGTGGCTGTATTCATGCACGAGGTTTGTCTTAAAAGTAACAGTACTGATGTTACGAATAATTTATTTCAATTTATAACAACAATCTATGTAGTTCCCTCTTTCAACGTGGCTCCCATTTAAGGTGAATGCTTCTGCCCACCTTTCTATGTCACGCTTCTATAAACCGTTAAAAGGATGTTTCTCTCACCCCCTAAGCTACATCGTTACGACCCTGTTTGATGACATTAAAAACTTAATGGTCGTTTTGAGCTTAAATAACAGGAAACAGTCACACGGAGAATTATGAGATTTATTAGTGAGCTTACACTAGTACAGTAGTGTTCTTTCGAACCAGGAATTACCGGATGCTCAGATAGTCATGAACAGGTGCACTATCGTGGTGAAGAAGGTAAGGTTGCTAACAAAACATGTGAATAAACGCAATGGTTGCAGAAACTTAAAATTACAATTGGATACTCGAAATATCTCATCTGAGGAAGTAAACAAACTAGCTTCCAAATGCGTGCGAGTTATCCCCCATTTTTGTGGATACTTATTTAAAGGTTGAATACACCGTTTTACACCGATTTTATTTCTACTGTCATGCGTTTTTGCTAAAACCATGGAAAGTCACATAAGACCAGTAGGACTAGAGACAATGATAAGAAGTTTAGAAGTTCTGCCGTATCCACCCTAATCCAGACGTCGCTTCATCTGACTGCACTCTGTTTTGAACAATGCAACACGGAGTGTTTCCGATTTTAATGAAGTTGAAGTAGACTTCTCTTCTTATTTTGCCTCAGTCTGTCCTTTGTTTCTATTTATTTGCTTTCTGCCACCTTCTTTTCTATTCAGGAAAGCTATGCTTAAATAAAAGTAGAAGTTGGAGTTACAGAAAACAATGGTTTATAATTACGTCCGCATAACCAAGTCATGTGATCAGATTAAAATTACAAGTACTTCCCGCGCGATTTCAGAAAGGAATTCAGGGAGCCGATCGGTTAAAATGAGGTATAAACTTGTTCAGTCCAAAAGTGGCGCGCTCTCTGATGCTTTCAGAAGGGGTTGGTTTACTGCTATTCGCCTGAGGAGCTCCTTACACTGTAATACTCACACGAAACACAGCAATTAATATTAAAATCCACAAATGAACACGCACACAAATGATAGGAACAATTTAATAAAATGAAGACTTTCAATTCTTGTGTTTCGTCTCTTCATTTTTTTTATCTATCTCAAAATATATCTTTTACATAGATAAAAATGTTATTTTAACAGTTTACGAATTTTTCATAGCAAAATAGTATGTTATTATCATATTTCGTTATTATTATATTTCTTATAATTATCTATATATTAATACGATAGCGTGTGTGTTCGTGTGTCACGCTTCCGGCAAAAGCTCTGCGCATGCGTGCCGCACCTAGATTTTGAAAAACATTCAACTCGCCTAATTTTCGAAACATTTTCAAGTATTTCCCTTTGGCGCAACGGTTAGCGACGTAGTATTTTCGACTTCGGCCCGACTGGTTTATAGTTCGATCCCCACCAACCTCTAAGATTGTTTTTCTAGATTTCGAGGGGACGGGGAAGAGAGGTAGGGAGGAGACGACCGGGAAGACACATATTAATACGATAGCGTGTGTGATTTTGTGTGTCATATTTACATGAAAAGCAACGACCTTCCGAATCTTTGTATGCTACTCATGAATTGGATTGGCCTTTTGGCTACGATCAAAGTGTAGTATCTGTTCCGATGAATACTGCGCTACATAGACTGATATTGTCTTGGCCTTCGAGGCTTGATTTACGCCGGTCCATGTGTCTGTCCTGTGCCGTTCTAGGAAGTCCAGCCTTCCAGGCTTCGCCTCCCCTCTTTGAGGAGGAGTAAGTTTCTTGCTTACTGCCTGTGGCGCCCCTACCGGGGAATGCCAACGGGGCTGCCCAGGCAATTTTTAATGGGCAGAGTGCTGGCTTTTCAAACCCCACTTTCCTGACGCGACATTGGGTCACATCTTACTTGTGGGAGTAAGATAAAACTGGCCTTGTGCCTAACTCTTGGAGAGGAGTAAATAAATATTCATGAATTGGAGCCAAATTTAATTTAATTGAAAACATGTACAAAGTAAGGTTTAGTCGTCGAAATATTACCTTCACTAGAAATATTGTATATAAAGAAGTTTTTTAAATTGTTTCATGTATTGTTCATTTTTTAAAAATAAATATACAAGTCCAAATCTTATCATATTTTATTCAAACATGTATAGGTTAGGAACAAGATAATTAGTATTAAAAACATCATTTCGTGTAATTTACACGGGTCCCGCTAGTTATTATTATTCTACTTACTAGATATATTAGAATAGTTATTATTATATATTATTTTTATATATATATATATATATATATATATATATATATATATATATATATATATATATATATATATATATATGTGTGTGTGTGTATATATATATATATATATATATATATATATATATATAAAGTATAAGGGTATACTCAAAAAAGAATAAAAGGGAAATACCAGCAGAGTGCTCAATTAAATTAAATTAAGAGCGTTATATTTTTTATTTTAAATACAGATTTTAATCATACATGTGTACCAGAGGTTTCTTACAAGAAAAAGGTTGAATCCCCAAATTCCATCTTTGTCAGCACTGTCTGAAAATGTAAAATGATGGAATTTCTTTAAAAAAACAGTCTTTACCCGTTATGAAACGCTATGCACAAAGAATTTTAAATGAAGAGGCGGTGAGACGCTTAAATCGGAAAAATAGCCGTTATGTAAGAGATTCTATATTTAGAAGTGAGGAAAAGAAGGGGAAAGAAAGAGAAATTAAAATAAGAGAAAATTAAGAGAAAATTAAAATGAAATAAAATAAAATATAAAAATAAAAATAAAAAATATATAAAATATGAAAATATATATATTAAAAAATCCTATGGTTAAAGGTACGTAACTCTATTTAATTAAATTATCTAAAAAAGGGAGGTAACTATATATATATATATATATATATATATATATATATATATATATATATATATATATATATATATACATTTTTACGATGGTTTCAATTAATAAATAAATCAAGAAAGTAAGTAAATCAAAAAAGGTAATCACGTTATCTATTATATTATATTACCATGTCCAACGTACACGTTGTTTTATATATATATATATATATATATATATATATATTTGTCTGCACGCGCGCACGCGTATTTGTATACGTACGTGTATTTGACACAAGTGCGGGTGCAATAAACAGAGTATAAAAACTGGATAAGGCTATCTATATATATATATTATAAAAATTATAAAAAATTATAAAAAATTTATAAAAAATAATAAAAATTAAAAATATGAAAATTTGAAAAATTTCATCTAAAAAATGTAATATATAAAAATTATAAAAATTGAAAAAATTGAAAAAATTTTAGAAAATTTTAAAGATTAAGCTTCCTCAAGATTCATGTACAACATGTGTCCTTTCCAGTGGAGATCTGAATTATACCATCCCTGATATTTACTGAACATTTTATATGGCAGCAACAACACTAGATGTCACTTCCGTCTATTATTATTATTATTATTATTATTATTATTATTATTATTATTATTATTATTATTATTATTATTATCATTATTATCATTATTATCATTATTATTATTATTATTATTATTATTATTATCATGATTATTATTAACATCATTATTATTATTATTTTTATTATGATTATTGTTACGATTATTATTATTATTATTATTATTATTATTATTATTATGATTATTATTATCATGATTATTATTATTATTATTATTATTATTATCATGATTATTATTATCATTATTATTATTATTGTTATTATTATTATTATTATTAGTAGTATTATTATTGTTGTTGTTGTTGTTGTTGTTGTTATTGGTGTTGTTATTGTTTTTGTCTAGGAGTTATCACACAGGTCATCGACAGTGATTGCTCACTGACAAAAACCGGTGGTAGTCCGTGGAGCTGTAGGGGTAATAAGCCTCCCCAGATTTCCAGTACTCTTAACCTCTTTTCGATAACCACCGCATATAACCTTGCTGCTTACCAATGATTTCTCACTGGTAAGGACCATTGGTATTCTTTGGTATTACTTGGGTGGCAATAAGCCTCCCTAAGACCCCAGCACTCTCCGCACTCTCCCCGTTGAGGTCTGGTTTGAGCTGTCCCTCTTCGGTCTTCTCATCCTCCTTGACCCTTTACAAATATTTTGTGTGGTGTCAGCCTAGGCCGGCGCCTTTTTTTTTCGTGGGGGGGGGAGTATGCTGCTTCGTGTAATTTCTGTTCATTGGTTCATTTTTGTGTGGTGTCAGCTGAGGCCGGTATAATTTATTAAGGCGGAGTTTATGATGTAATGTTTTTTTGCGGCTTGTGTTCCTTGGTTAGTGATGTGGTTTTCTTCGTGTGGTTTTGTTTTTTTACCTGTTGTAAATTCGATGTGACTGGTTAGCCTTCGTAGCTTATGCGGTTTGGTTTCCGAATTCGAGGATGTTCTTTAAGATTGCAACTGTTTTGATCATTGCCGTCCTTTGTATGGTCTCAATGATCCCTTTGATTCCAATTTCTCTAGTCTTTGCTCCAGTTTTTTAGGGTTGTTCCTAGTGCTCCTACGATTATTGGTATCATACTGACCTTTTTCATGCTCTATATTCCTTTTAGTTCTCTTGCTAGTTCCGTGTATTTGCTTCGTTTTCCTGTCTCCTTGAATATTCACTCTGTGGCTGCTGGAACGGCGAAGTCTACGATGTTGCAAGATTTTACCTCTTTGTCGATTATTATTATGATTATGATTATGATTATTATTATTATTATTATTATTATTATTATTATTATTATTATTATCATTATTATTATTATTATTATTATTATTATTATTATTATTCGTCGTCATCGTCGTTGTAGTATTAGTAGTAATAGAACAAGACGTTTACTTGTAGCGTGATAATGACGTCATATACAGGTTGTTTGAAACATCGAGGACATAACTTCGGGACTTTGTTCAATATGCTACCAAATGTAGGTCCAGAAACTCTTGGTTTCCGAGTTATTTGAAGCAAATAATGATCAAGATTATTTATTCTAAACATATAACAGAAACAATGTTTGTGATAGTGCACTGTTATTTCTACATAGATGAACACTATGCCTTTGGCAGTATCACAGGTAAAATAAGCCTGGGTCTGGTGTTGACATATACACAAGCAAAACCATGAAAAAATGACACTGACCTAAATATAAAAGCCATCGTGATCAGAAGAAAGATCTGAACGTCACGATTGTTATTGGATTTTTCGATAACCAAAATGAGACTGAGTCGGCATCCTGCTAATTTTGTTCCTTTTTATTTCAGACTAGCGGAACCCGTCGCCCGGCATTGCACGGGAGAAAGTACTACCTATTGCAAGACGTCGAATAAAAAAAGATACAGCCGATTGTTTTTTCTCCCCTCGTGTTGGCGAATGTTTTAAATTTTTTTAAATAGAAAAAAGTGGTAGAGTAGAATGGGATCGAACGCTGAAACTGGCAATCACGAAACCTGCCTTCTTACCGACTGAGACGCATTTTCGGGTTAGAAATACATGTGAAAATAGGCCAATTAACCTAAGCTTGGTTATTGGCATGCGTGTTAAATTAATACCAGGCAAATAATAAATAACAACGGGTGTTTTGTGAAAATTTAACTGTGTTTATTAGTTCCCGGTGTTGATGAGTGTAGTGACAGTACAGGATTGTTAGGGAGGAAACTTTTTGCTACCACCTATATGGAGATGGTTTGTCGGAGAGCCGTAGATGCGGGGCCAAATGTCATATTTAGTGTCAACTGGAAAAAAATAATTACAATTTTACTAAAACAGCTCGAGTCAATAAGTGTAATATAATGGTGGTTATTTTCCTATTCTCCGAGAAGGTACAGGGGAAAAATCGTCTCTACTTTATATATTAGAAAAGATAAAAGAAGATAACACAACACAACAGACCCAAATGCAAGTGAATAAATATGATCAGCACAGATAAAAGAAATTGACCGCAAAGGAAATGTGTAT
The DNA here is from genome assembly GCA_963556195.1 of Sepiola atlantica. Taxonomy (NCBI): domain Eukaryota; kingdom Metazoa; phylum Mollusca; class Cephalopoda; order Sepiida; family Sepiolidae; genus Sepiola; species Sepiola atlantica. The sequence continues at coordinate 84,059,980 of OY744538.1, read as the reverse complement.
TATGACAAAGGCAACCCAACGCAAAGAGGTTTCTTTACACATATAGAACATAGTCCCGAAGATATGCCATCACTTTTCGAAACATCTTGTATGCTGTAACCTATGTTCCGACTGGTCTAAGAAGACATGTAAACAAAAAAGATAGATGGATGTTATGTTTTGTCCGTCTCCTTCTTGGGAGTTTTAGTCAAGTGATGTTTCTTGATCTGCCACGCCATTTATCTTTTGTTTATGTTATCGTTAATTCCAGATCCGAGAACCACCCACCATATGTCTTGCTTGATCTGCTATCCTTTTCCCCGTTGTATAGTAGTCAGTAGAAATATCTAATAGACCTTTCATTCGTTTCCGGTATCCTGTTTTCGTGGATGGCGGTTTTTTGGTAGTAGCATTCCATTACTAGTCTGTTCTCTTTTGTGGTCTATTTCTTTCTATGGCTTTTTAGGATTATTCTTTTCATTCCTGCTTTCCTGTGTTTGCTTCGTGTCCTTGTCATACCTGAAGTTAGAGGGGTTACTCACCTGTTTTTTGTCCCTGACCTTGTTCCTGAAATTAAAGGATCCAATTATTATTATTATTATTATTATTATTATTATTATTATTATTATTATTATTATTATTATTATTATTATTATTATTATTATTATTATTATTATTATTATTATTATTATTATTATTATTATTATTATTATTATTATTATTATTATTATTATTATTTACTCACTAGGAGTTATCACACTGGTCATCGTCAGTGGTCGCCAACTGCCGACAACCTGTGGTATTCCCTGGAGTCCGAGTGACAACAAGTCTCCTCAGGCCTCCAGTATGCTCCACCTCTTTTTCGTTCATCATCGCTGATGACCTTGCGGTAATCGCAACAGCCTCCTACCAACGATTTCCCGCTGATAAGGGCCATCGGTCCTCTCTGGGGCCCGAGTGGCAACAAGCCTTCCCAAGGTCCCAGAGCTGTCCACGCTCTTCCAGTGGAGGTCTAGTTTGCGCTTTCCCTCCTCGACCCTCTGTCTATAATTTTTGTGGCGTCAGCCTATGCTCGCGCCTCTCTCGTGCGGTTGTATTTTCCCCGGTTCTGTTGTTTTGTGCTTCCATGTGTTTGTTCTCAATTCGTTGCTTATGTGGGTTGGTTTCCGCATTCGAGGACATTTCTCAGGATTGTAGCTGTTTTGATCATTACTGTCCTTTGTATGGTCTCAGTTATCCCTTTGATTCCTATTTCTCCTAGTCTTTTCTCCATGTTTTTGGGGATTGTTCCTAGTGCTCCTATGATTATTGGTGTTATACTGACTTTCTTCATGTTCCATGGTGTTATACTGACTTTCTTCATTATTATTATTATTATTATTATTATTATTATTATTATTATTATTATTATTATTATTATTATTATTATTTGAACACACTATGAGTTCTCACACAATTCATCGTCTATGATTGATCACTGAAAATAACTAGTGATGTTCCTTGGAGTCTGAGTGACAGCAAGCCTATTTAGATTATTATTATTAGTAGTAGTAGTAGTAATGGTAGCAGTTGTTGTAGTTTTCATGTCACGTGATAATGACGTCATATACAGTGTGTTTATAAAATCGATACCATAACATAAATGATTTTGTTCAGTTTGTTACTATATTTAGGACCGGCAAGAAAAAAAAAGCAAGCAATCAAATTGTGGATGCAATTTATTTTTTAAAGTGTCCGTTCATTTAAACGCGCTGTTTGGTTAAGCGATAAATATGACAGGTAGCAAATCGGATGCAATCAGAAAAACCCGCGGAGATTGAGGTAAAGAAATGCTAACACCGACGGTGTCGCATTTTATCGAATTAGGACAACAACCAAAAAACGTTTCTCGATAAAACCTTATCTCCGAGTTTCCGTGCTTCATTTTCTATTCGTTTCATCTATTTCTTGTTTCCGTGTGTTTATTTCTCCTTCCTTTCATCGTTTCATTCTATTTTTCTCGTGATATTATTTCTTTCTTCATTTTTTTTCATTTTTTCATGTAACGCTTTTGTTTTATTATTTCTTTCTGTTTTTGTAACTTCTTTTTTCTTTTCATCACGATGTTTTTTATTTTCTTCTTTTTTTCACTCTTCATTTTCTTTGTTTTTCTTTTCTCTCATCTTATTGTTTTCTTGTGTCCATATACTGTTTTTTTCTTTTTTTCTAATTCCGTTTCTAATTCCGTTTCTACTTATTTCATTCTTTTTTCCGTCTTATTTCTTTATTTGTTTTCTCGGTTCCGTTTTGTCTCATTATTATTTCTTCCACCTTCTTCCTTTTATCTTCAAACTCGTTTCTCCTTTCCTTATTCTTTTTCCTCTCCTTCTTCCTTTCTTAATGTCGTCTTCTTTGTCTTGTAGTCCTATTTTTTTCTAATACCGTTTCTACTTATTTCGTTCTTTTTTCATCTTCTTATTTCACTTGTCTCTATATTTCTTTATTTTTTTTCTAGATCCATTTTTTTCTTCTTCTTCTTCTTCTTCTTCTTCTTCTTATTATTATTATTATTATTATTATTATTATTATTATTATTATTATTATTATTATTATTATTATTATTTCACCTCCAGCCTCTTATCTTCCGATTCTTTTCTTCTATTACTTTTTTCCTCTTCTTTTTCCGTTCTTACTTTCGTCTTCTTTGTCTTGTAGTGACTATTTTTCTTCTTTTATTGTTCCCTTTATTCTTTTACTCTTACTTTTTGTATTTCTTTTTTTTCCTTAATTTCTTCCTTTTTCTTTCTTTTCTTACTTTCGTCATTTTGCCTTCAACTGTCTTTATATATTCCATTTTTCCATTCCTCTTTCTGTCTTTTTTTTTCTTTTCCTATCTCCATGCTTCCATTCCAATCTCATTTTTCATTTTTCATTACTTTTTTGTCGAACAGACGATGTGTCCTTTTCTCCGATTCTTTCTATTTCTAAAATCGTTCCCCAATACCAAAGAAACTGTAGTGCCTATTAATTACACCGGTGCTATCACGCAACTCTCAATTTTTGTAAAAAGTCTGCTTTTCAGCTAATGTTTTGCGGTTTTTTTAATCAATATATTCTGAGAGAGGTGTTTCGCGGGTTAGGCAATCAGGCCACAATATTCACCACAAATGTTTTTAGTATCTGAAAAGACGCGACAATACAAAAGAGTGACAATTGCAAAGGACACACTGTTCGCTGATACCAGAAAGTGAACTTAGTTAACCAAGTCAGCCATTTCAATCTTCCAGAGGGACCCGTTGCCATTGTTACAGAAGACCAAACATTAATGAATCTAACACGGAAATGTCTAAGCTGTTGCTAAGATCACTGGAAATACTGTTTGTTGATTCTAACTTCGACCGGTTTAGAAGGTACTTGACACCAGAGGCAATTCTCTACCAGATACGCCTTGAAAGTAAATACTACTTCGATATCTAAGGAGAGGCTCGTATAGAGTGCTCAACTCTGTCTTGACAGAGTAAAAAAATCGATTTCGAAATATAGTTACGGTGATCTCTTCTCTCCAGTTAAATCGTATCTTTCTCTTGGCCTTTTGGCTAAGATCAAAGTGTAGTATCTGTTCCGATGGATACTGCACCCCATAGACTGATATTGTCTTCGCCTTCGGGGCTTGATTTACGCCTGTCTATGGGTCTGTCCTGTGCAGTTATAGGAGGTCCACCCTCCCAGGCTTCGCCTCCCCTCTTTGGTGAGGAGTAAGTTTATTGCTTACTGTCTGAGGCGCCCCTACCGGGGAATGCCGACGGGGCTGCCCAGGCAATTTTTAAACCCCACTTTCCCGACCCGACCTTGGGTCACATCTTACTTGTGGGAGTAAGATAAAAACTGGCCTTGTGCCTAACTCCTGGAGAGGAGTAAATCAATACTCCATAGTTATTTCTATGGATAGTGTTCCACTGATATCCAATCTTTAGTTCCTCCTTATAAAACATTCGCAGCAAGAACTCGGCTTGTTACTACACCGGAAGTTGACTTTTCTTTTATCCTTCCATGTGCCTAGCCTCAGGTACAAAGCTTCTTTGCAAGGGCTTCCGATCTGTGGAACACATTTCCGTAGACTGCTTCCCTGTTGGATACACATTGGTCGTCTTCAAATTTAATGTCAATAAATTCTTGTTATAAAGCGACCCATAAGTAATCAAACACAGTTCATATATCTGATCAATATTAGTATTCCCTTCTCGGCTGAAAATAATACCGGCTCATTAGTACTTAAACCTCCTTGTAAGACATTCACAGCAAGAACTCTTCTGTCTACCACAACACAAAAAGTGTTCTTTTCTCTCTCTATGTGACCAAGCTGAAGCGGAAATTCCGTGGGCAGAGCTTTTTTACAAAGTCTTTCAACCTGATTGACACATTACCGTTTGACTGCATCCCTGATGTTTACAACTTTGTCAAAAATGATTGTCATCGACCGCCCATTAAGTAATCAAATGCAGTTCATACCATTGATCAGTATTAGTGTTAATTGGGATGGCATTCACAGTCAATAGTTGTCAATTGAGTTACCTCCCCTTTTGCAAATTGACTGTTTAGAATGTATAAAGCTAGATGGTTGTGGTTGTCAGTCAACTTGCATAAGTGGCAGTGTTATATAAATATAAAAACTGTCCATTTTTGGTTTACAGACTTTTAGTTATTGAGACTGAGATAGGAATATTTGCTGACGACACCACACTCTACTCTCGTAATGTGGGCAAAACCGGCGCGCACATATCTGAGGCAATCGCTGAATCCTTAAAAAATGACCTCCAGTCTGTAATGGATTGGGTCAAAAATGGATGGTAACTTTTAATGCTGCAAAGACAAAGCTACTTTCCTTCAATAACCACAAGAAACCTATTCAACCACCGATTGTTATGGCAAATAACACCCTACCTAAAAGTTCATCATTCAAACTCCTCGGCCTAACTTTCACAGATAACATGAATTGAAACAAATACATTGAAGACATTGCCAGGACCGATGCAAAGAAGGTGGCCCCATTCTACCGTGCTAGTAAACTTCTCACACCTGACATTATCCTGTATCTCTACACAGCCACCATTCGCCCATGCATGGAGTATTGTTGTCACATCTGGGCTGGTGTATCATCCACTAGTCTATCCCTTTTTAGACAAGGTCCAAAAAAGAGTCGCCTACTTAATAGGTCCCTCACTATCTACCAAGCTCCAGCCCCTATCCAACCGCCGCAATGTTGCTTTTCTGCGCCTGTTTTGCATATGCTTCAATGGATTGTGCTCTGATGAACTTACTGCTTTGGTGCCCCAACGACGTAAATACACTACGAAATACAATACGAAATCCCATCCATTCACTGTGGAGGTCCCCAGATGCCGAAGAGTTTTCTACTCCAAACGCTTCTTTCCTCGTCCTGCTGGACTCTGGAACTCCTTCCCTGCTCCCTGTTTTCCTGACGGTACTTACATGCAGAAATGTAAAACTAATGTAAACAGACATTTGTCTGCACAGCTCCCAATTTAGGTCCCCCCCCCAAAAAAAACTCTCACCCTTTTTCTCAGTAGCCCCTTACGTGTACAGTGGTGGTCTGCCTTGTTTGGGGGTGAACTATGGTTAAAAGAAATTAACAAGCTGAAGGAGGAAGGACTGGTGATTAGTACTCCCATAGTGTTCTTCGTCTTTCAGCTGACAATCATTCCGTGTCAGTAACTCTTATTCTACCTCTTGGAAGAAACTTAAATATGAAAATATGAAGTTTTCTGCACGATATTTTAACCTTCGTCTCTTTTCTTCTTTGCATCTCTCATAAGCACGTGGTCGTACGTAAGTTTCATACTTCTTCACTCAGTCCTTTCATTGACCTGCGAGATGGTTCAAGCTGCACTCGTTTAATGGTAAAAGGTAGACAAGACATCGCTGCACCGTATGGTCCTCCTCTTTACATTCGCAGATTTTGAGGTCAGTTTTGTAGCCCCATCTGCCTATAGCAGTTTTTGATTCCTCCTTTCATGTTCCCATGCGGTTGAGTGTCTCTCACTTGACCCACGCTGCTTCTGAGTCAAAAAGAGGGACTTCAAAAGGGGTTTATTCTGATGTTAATAAGAGGGGGGAATTATCTGTCCGTCTGGTCTACAGCTACAGTCTGGTCTATTCTTATGGTTTTATTAGGACCTGTGTATGGCTGAGAGAGATTCTCCTTCACTTGAGTCGTTTGGGGTTGGTTCACGCCCATGAAGAAGATGGCGCTCATCACTGGTAGATTTTGTGATATATACTCGTCTGGAAACTTCCCGTTTCATATCTATGTGTCGATAAGAAGATTTATTCATCGGTATGTAGTTCTTTCACGTTTTAGCCTGAAATAGCATTGAAATAGCAATGATATCGATGGGCGCATCTAATTATTGACTGGTCCAAGTATATATATGAAACATTTTTCGTCGATTGGTCTGTCACGCTTTAATTTATAAATAGCACTTTTCCCCTAAATACACAAACTGAATGAATATATTATTAGACTCGTTGCCTGCGACACAGTAATATCATTTTGGTTTGTAATTATTTTGTTATGTAAACATTTTTATAGTTATATACAAAAAGAGATAACATTTTAGTTTGTATAGTAAGTCTAGATAAACGTTAATATGTAAGTTATGTATGAGCGAGAATAAAGATATACACAGCAACACATATACACAGCAACACATATACACAGCAACACATATACACAGCAACACATATACACAGCAACACGCGAAGTAGTCATAAGATTTTGTTACTATCGGCCAAAAGACCAATCGAAAACAAAGGTTAATGGTTTGTGTGTGATAGATGGTGAAACAACCACATTGAAATTGCAGAACATGGTTGGGCGTGGGCTGACTTTGATTACTCAATTGGACAGCTTAACAAGAATGTGTCAACTTTCAACTTAAAAACTACCATGCTGTAGCAAGCTGGAAAGCAGCCCCGTTGTATTGTGTTCCACGGACGTACAGTTCTTGGAAAGAAACTCTTCTTATGGAGGTGCACACGGGTAGAAATTTATGGTTCTTACATTATTAGAGTAATGCTTAGAAATGATTGTGCCGTTTACGAATGATGTGTCACGTAACCCTTTTCGACATCGAAATTTAAAAGTTTTAAAATATTATCTATTTCTTTCCACGGCATTTTCTGTCTGAATGAAAATATGTTTAAGAGTTATTTAATATTATAAAAGGATATAATTTTAAATTATTGCTAATGTCTTATAATAGCAAAATTTACTGCTGATAGAAAATGGCTTCCATCTGTAGTGAACATTTGCTGCAAAAAAGAAATATTCACTTCGAGGGGGAACTCTTTATCCTTCTGGTCTACAGCTGTAGTCTGGTCTCTTCCGGGAATGTTGTAAGGGGATTGATATGGCTGAGGAAACTTCTTTTTTACTTTATTCGTTGGACAGATTGTAAAGATATTTAATCGAATTACATTTTTTTCTTAACAACATGAGCCAGCGCTAAAGAAACGAAAATGGCTATTCGAAATAAAATATTGATATTTTTGGACGGATGTGATTTATCTCTGAAATAGAAAATCCGACTGACTTAATTTTATATATAAGAAGATATATAAAATCATTTCGATACGAGTATCTACGTCGGTCGTTCCGTCACGGTTTTTATTTGAAATAGATTATTCCTTTGTAAGTCACGCTTAAATATGGAATATACATTTCTTAAGGATTGGCTAAGATCAAAGTGTAGTATCTGTTCCGATGGATACTTAACCCCATAGACTGGTATTTTCTCGGCCTTCGGGGCTTAGTTTACGTCTATGGGTCTGTCCTGTGCAGTTCTTAGAGGTCCACCCTCCCAGGCTTGGACTCCCTTCTTTGGGGAGGAGTAAGTTTATTGCTCACTGCCTGAGGCGCCCCTACCGAGGAATGCCGACGGGGCTGCCCAGGCAATTTTTAATGGCCAGAGTTCTCACCTCTCGGGCGCTGGCTTTTCAAATCCCACTTTTCCGAGCCGACCTTGGGTCACATCTTACTTGTGGGAGTAAGATAAAACTGGCCTTGTGCCTAACTCCTGGAGAGGAGTAAATAAATACTCATGAATTGGCTAAATACATTTCTTAAGGATCTCGCATTTATATTTAAATAGCATGTTTATCGCTAAACGTGCAGATTGATTGGGCGTTTCTTACGGTAAATGTATCCAAGTATCTATATGAGCGGTCTTATTACTCAGTCGTATAACAAGCTCAAATGGTAAATAACATGTTTGTTTGTCTGTCATGCTTAAGTTTATGATAGAATTTTCACCGCTAACCGATGGTGAAAGTATCTTCTGTTAAATACGTCCGAGTTTCTAAAACTAATTTAACTAGAGTTACTAGATAAGTATGTTTCATTTTGAATATAATAGCATCCTATTTGAGGGTCACACGTTCAAACTTATCGGCCTAACATTCACATGTAACGTGAATAGGAGCAAATACATAGAAGACATTGGCAAGGCTGCTGCAAAGAAAGTGGGCTCCCTCTAACGTGCTAGAAAACTTCTCAAACCTGACTGTATTCTGTATCTCTACAAAGCTACCAACTATCATATGCATGGATTATTGTAGCCACATCTTGCCTGGTTCATCATCCACTTGTGTCTCCCTCTTAAACAAGATCAAAAAAAGAGTTGCTAATCTAATAAGTCCTTTACTATCCACTAAACTCTATCCCTTGTCTCATTGCTGCAATGTTGCATCCTTGTGCTTATTTTACAAGTACTTCAATGGAATGTGTTCCGATGAACTTGCTCTACTGCTCCCTCGACGCAAATACACTCGACCAACACGACAGTCAGCTAAATCCCATCCAGTCACTGTGGAGATCTCCAGATGCCGGAGAGCCTTTTACCCCAAGATTCCAATACATTCTTTAATCAAACTGCTAGTCTTTGGAACTTCATCCCTGCTCCCTGTTTTCCCGGCTGTACCGACATAAATTTAAAACTCCCTGCACAGCTTCCAATTTAGGATGACACCCAAAAGATTTACCCTAATTCTCAGTAGCCCATTACATATATAGTGGCAACTTGCCTCGTTTGGGGCGAACTAACTTTTTAAAAAAAACAAGAAAAACGGTAATATATTAATATCGTTGGGTCTGCGTTCGCACGGGGAATCCATAGAATAGAAATGTATCACATTTTTTTAAGACCGGCAGTATAATACAACAAATGAATGGTAAAACGAGTCACGCTAGTTAGAAATGTTATATTGTAAAAGAACTTATGGAAGTTAAATATGACTTAAAAAATCTTCACCCTGAAATAATGGCGATGATTTCAATAGTCTAACGTGTAATGATATTATCTCTGGTCCAATTAAAATTGACATCATTGTATTAACCAATCAGAGAATCGCTTTAGGTTTTAACCATAGCAAATACGCAAGATGTAATGATATATTTCTGAACAAGATGTGTGTGTATTCATTCTTGATATCAATTTAGCTTTCTTGATTTCTATAATAACTCTATGATCAAGATGACAAAATAATTTTCTTTTGAATACAACGTTTAATTAGGATATAGAATTGTTGTTGGTCTGTCACGCTTAAGTTTTAAAAACGTGCTCAATAAATGTATGTGTATTATGTTTAAAGTGTCCATGTTTCTCTAGAAGCTTTTTTCATCTGACCGTATACCATGCTTTTGTGGAGAATAAGAGGCTCGTTCGTCTGTCACGCTTAAGTTTTAAATATCTTACAAATTATTAAACGCGCATATTATACGGACGTATCTAAATTACAAGTTTAGTCAGTTTGTCACGTGTAAATGTGCAAATAAATTTTAGTTGGTCTGTCACGCTTATGTTTTAAATAGAGTTTTCATCGTGATATGCGTAGAGTGAATGGACGCATGTTGTGTGAAATGTGCACAAGTATGTGTTTAAGATGCTGTTTTTGTACAGTCTTTAGTATTTAAGTGTGAGAAAGGAATTTAAGTGTGTCTGTCACGCTTTAGTTTAAAATAGTATTTTCGTCGCTAAATGCGTTGATTGAATGGACGCAAGTTGCGTAAAATGCCTCCAAGTATGTGTTTAAAATGCTGTCCTTTGTACAGTCTTTAGTATTTAAGTGTAAGAAATGAATTTAAGTTGGTATGTCACGCTTAAGTTTTATATAGCTATTTCGTCGCTAAACGTGTAGATTAAATGGACGCATATTATGTTAAATGCATCAAGGTTTCTCTCGTAGAGGCTGTCTTTATGTCGGCCTGTCACGTTTAAGTAGGGAAAATAATTTTATTTTGTTACGACTAAGTATTCAATTCATCTTGAAACGCGTAGTTTGAATAAACGCATCTTAAAAATTGTTTATTCTTTTATCTTCTTGACACAGACGTGTTTATATTCTTGCCGTGACTTCTGACCGGACTTCTTGTCTGCTTTTTAGGAACACCTGTGTTCTTCATTTGTCAGGAAAATGTGTTTCAAATCAACAGCAGAAGCCCTGCGTACCGGATAATGGCGGGAATATTTGCAAAGGGTCCAACATTCTCGCCATTTCAATTTACACGTTGGCATTGATTTTTTTCTTCTGTTTTTTTTTCTCTTTCATCCTATTTTTCACTTCGTCGTTCTCTTCGACTTTTTTCTTTCTTTAACACCTAACATATCTTTATTGCCTTTAATCTTTTTTCTTTTGTCTTCTTACTTGTTATCCTATAAATGTTTCTTTTTTCTTCTCGAATCTTGTCTTTTATGGTTATTTAGTTTATTTTTTATATTTTTTGTGTCTTCATATTTATTTTCTTTAATTATTTCATTCTTTCTTTTTCTTACGGTCTTTTTTCTGATTTTTTAGATAAGAATCGTAAAATAGGAAACTATTATTTAAGTTAAAAAATGAGTTATCACCCTTACAGTATTTGAGTTATGCTACGAAAGACGAATGATGTATCGCGTAACCTTCTACCACATCGAAATTGAAAGCTTTCAAATATTATCTATTTTTTTACTGAAGTTTCTATCGGAATTGAAATTATGCAACTCCTATCATAATTAAATTTGTAACAATTTGTTAGTATTAATAAACAAAATATTGTTCCAGTATTATTAATCTGTAGTAATAGAAACATTTTCTTCTGTTAGAAAAATGACTTCTATCTGGAATTTACATTTCCTGCGGGAAGTTAATTTGCGCTGCCTGCGAAAATATGTTGAACAGAAGTTATTGTATTTGTAAAGGCATTTAATAAAATTACTAATGTTCTTCTTAACAATATGGGTCATGGCTAAAGAAAATGTAATGGCTATTAAGAAGTAATTTTATAACATTACTATTTTTCTTCTCAACAACATGGACCAAGGTTAATGGAAATGAAATTACTATTCAGAAGAAATTTAATAAAATTACTATGTTTTCTTTTTAAAAACATGGACCAAGGCTAAATAAAATAAAATGTCTATTCAGAAGAAATTAAATAAAATTAATATTTTCTTCTTAACAACATGGACTAAGGTTAAAGAAAATTAAATGACTATTTAGAAGAAATTTAATTAAATTAATATTTCTCCTTCTTAACAACATGAGCCAAGGCTAAATAAAATGAAATGACTATTCAGAAGAAAGTTAATAAAATTAATCTTTTTCTTCTTAACAACATGGACTAAGGCTAAAGAAAATGAAATGTGTGTTCAGAAAAAATTTAATAAAATTGATATTTTTCTTCTTAACAACATGGACCGAGGCTAAATAAAATGAAATGACTATTCAGAAGAAATTTAATAAAATTACTATTTTTTCTTCTTAACAACATGGACCAAAGCTAAATAAAATTAAATGACTATTCAGAATAAGATATTGATATTTAAAGACGGAAGTTATTTTTTCTGTCTTCATATTTCTTTCGTTTCATTATTTCAATATTTCTTTTTCTGATATCGTTTTTTATTTCGAATATTATTTTAGACGGGAATTGGTAATTCGTATTATTTAGATACTTTAGACTAGTATTTTCATCTCGGATATTATTCTTATATCGTTTCGGCTTATGTATCCTCCGACCTGCTTCAAGTGCATCGTTGAGAACTCGGTTATCTTCATGTCGAACTCGGCAAACTGTACGCAATTTCCTATTCAACTCTATATTTACTCCACGATAATAGATTTTTCTTGTTGCAGGTAGTTTTTTGTTCTATTCTTAGTTATTGTCGCCAGTAGTGAGGATTGAACCTACACCCTCCAGATGACTGTTACTTAGAAATTGCGCCATGTGTCCATGTTGTATTTGCTTTTTCCATTCATCGTTTTCGTTTTTAATTTTTTTTCTTCTTCTTCTTCTTCTTTTCCTTCTTCTTCTTCTTCTTTTGTTGTCTTCATCTTCTTCTTCCTCTTCTACTTCTTCTTCTTCTTCTTCTTTTTTCGCTTCTTCTTCATCTTACATTGTTACATTATTGTTACCTATTTTCATTTATTTCCCTTATTTCCCTTTCTTCTCTTTCTTTTCTTTATTTCACTGTTTTCATCCCTTTCTTTTTTTCTTTTTATCGTGTCATATTGTGTTTTCTTTCTTTATTACCATCGTTTATTTTCATCGTCTTGTGTTTTTTCCATATTTCATCTATCGTTTTCTTTTTTCCGTGTTTCTTTTTTTTCTTTTATTTTCCTTATCTATTTTTTCTTCTTTTTCTTCTCTTCATATTCCATTCGTTCTTTCATCGTTCTTGTTTCTTTCTTTAATCATTTTAGATTTCTTTTTATCTAAGCGGGGAGCGTGGTTCAGAAAAAGGACTTCGATAAGACGCACCGAACGATGGTCGGATGTTTGAAAATAACATCTGATATGTTAAGAACAGTCGAAATAAAGCAATTAATATAAATTATCAATCCTTATCTCAAAAATATTTCTCTATTCTATTTTGTGAATAATTAAAATACTGTTCCCACAATTTTGTGTAAAATTCTTTTTTTCTAATTCTCAGACACTGAAAATTTGATGTCAAACGTTTCTTAAAGCATGGACTTTCTTGTTTATGATTAGACGCCATTTTGAATAATCTTGAAAAAACAATTGGAATTTAAAAAATGTTTAATGAACAATACCAAAGAATTCAGAATTTAATTTTACAGAAAAACATAAAAACATTTAGAAAAGTCACTCTATTTTTGTTCAATGACACCAGTATTTCCAAACATAGACATATAATTTCAAATATTCTAGATTTGATTATATATTTTCTATAAGTGATGAGTCACCACTTATTAAGACTAACAGCTACTCGAGGATGTAGGTTAATGAGATGAGTGGGTTGTCCCTATTAACTTATTTTATAATTTTCGATTTTTTTCTTTCATCTAAGCATGGAACCTTAGGGTTGAGAAACACTGTTTAAGAGCACTATACAGTAGTTTTGTAAATTACAAATACATTTTTTAACAAAAGAAAACCACACAGGTAAGGAGAACATTTTCTATACAAAAATAGGTTAGCAAAAAACTAAATTTGATATCCGGAACTTTTTTGTTCTTGTTTTTTTTAAGGTAGGTGCTATTTGATCAACACTGCTGGGGGCCATGAGATAAAATGCTGTTTTGTTTTTAAATCACCGAAACAGTTTTTCTATGTATAAACAACTGATTACCCCTGTAATAATATCAAGTCTAACGTAAATTCTTTTGAATCTTACTAATACATTGACTACAAGGGATTAAATGACTTACAAGCAAATGAATTTTCTAACGAACAACTTGGAACTAAAAAGAGATTTTATCTTTATTTTTTTTATATAGTTTTTAATATTTATGATGTTTACCTACAAACACATGTGTTTCATGCTTACACGATCTTCAATGTTTTAAGCTCGCAAAGAAAATTATGGGTTGCCTGATAAGAAAATAATAATAGAATGAGGGAAAAGCTTAAAACTAATACTAATTTTATTATCACTTTTTCATTTTTTATTTTTCTTATTTTTATTTTTATCTTTAATTTTAATTCTATTCTTATTTTACTTTTTTACTTTTTTAATCTTTCAATTTTTAATTTTTATTCTTACTATTTCTCTAATTCTACCCTTCAATATATTATGCCTCATTGTTTATAAGTAAGGTCTCCTGATAAAACAACTAAACCCCGAACTCTATTTATAGACGCATTCTGGCATTTGAACTCTTCCTCCCAGCACCGTTGACTTACTCCTACCCAATCCTTTTCCTTTTCTAGTTGAACCCAAATTCGCGCTAACATCCAATTTCTACTTTCATGCGACTCACCCCCCACAATCACACTCTTAGTTTTAACCGCATTCACTCTCCACACCCCTTTTCCTTCTTCGCACCCGTTCTTCTCTCCCCCTACACACCCCTCACTCATTCCCTCCCTGCATACTGGTCGCACAGGAGTTTATGCCTTTTCTCATTTTCAAGCCGGCTTTCGCTTCGGGCTAACTTTAAAATATTTTCGCTACATTTTTTCCCATTTTAAAGCATTTTCTCTGACATATTTGCCCAGGAAGTATTGTTAATGGCGAATATTTTCCACCTCACTCTCTTCTGAGCCTGCCTGCCTGCACTTATTGGACATTTTACCCTTTGGATTTTCTATTTTCGCCGCACCTGAAGTTGTGGCTTCTTGGAATTCAACTTTGATTCCTCTCTCACTACCTTTCGGGCCTTTTAACGACCTAACTATCTACATCTCATTCTCTCCGCTGGACTTTTCGACACCGGACTTTTTAGCAATCGGACATTTGCTTGCATTCGGGCAGAATTTTGCCCTGTGTTTCTTCCCCCTACAACTTTTATTTTATTTTTTCAAATTTTAAATCTTGGCCTTTGCCAACTTATCTATCCCAGCGACTTCCTCTGATGATAAGATTTTGATCTTTGAAAAGACTGGCTTAAGGAAAATTTAACTTGAATAAATTGCCTTTTTTGCGGAATATACCTTGCTCTGAACAATTGAATTGAATTATGATTTGACTTTTGCTTCTCTAATTCCTTTCCATTCTTCTTCATTATATATATATATATATATATATATATATATATATATATATATATATATATATATATATATATATATATATATGTATATATATATGTGTGTGTGTGTGTGTACATATGTGTATCGGTATATTAACGCACACATACATTTAAAAAATGTACATTCGTATGAATCAGCATGGCAGAACTTTTTTTCTAAAATACGGGACCCATAGAGGAGATCACCGAAGGTTGCCAACATCTATGAGTGAAAATGGGCTATGAAACTGACTGGATTTGTATTTGACATACACATGGTGTCAGTCTGCTTTGTTATCCACTTCAGCACTGTCACCTCCCTCTGGTTATTGCGGATTGTTTAACCAAGATGCGCCTTATTCATAAGTTTCTTCCTTTCTATCTTTCCTGCTCGGTTCGTTTACTTTCTTATTTCCTCCAGGCTTTCTTCATCTTCCTTATTCATCGATTCCTTTGTCTCTATTTATTTCACTTTTTCTTTTATTCTTTCACGTTTTAATTAATTTAGTCTTTCATTCTTTCTTGCACGCATTCATTCATATTTTCGTCCATTTATTATTAATTCATATTTTAAATTCTTTAACATTTTTAGTTATTTTTTAGAAGCTTCGTTAGTGTAAAATTTTCACTTATTGATTCTTTCTCTCATACATTCATTCGTAATTACTTTAGTTACTGAGGATTGTTTTGCACATTCTCTTTTGTTCTATTTCCTGCTAGTTTTCGTTTTTCTTACAGTATTTCTTTTTTGTCTTAATCATAGATTCTTTCTGTCTATTTTATTTCCTTTTATTTATTCATTTCATTCACTCAATTTTTACTTCTTTCTTCATTCTATTAATTCATTTATTCTTCTGTTCTTTTATTTTTTTATTCTTTCTTTTTTCATTCATTAATACACGGATTGTTTCTTTCATTCTTTCATTACTTTTATTTTCAATCATTATTTCTTTTTCTCATTAATTCATTCAATTTTGTTCAGTTGTCTTGCTTTTATTTGTTCTAAAATTAATTCATTCTTTCTTTCATTTAATTTTTCATTCAAACATTATTTTCCTTTATTGATAAATTATTTTTGCTTACATTCACTCTTTAATTCATTCTTTATTTTTTTCTATTTATTGAACTTTTCATTCAAGCATTCTTTCTCAAATTCATTTATTCTTTAATTCATTTATTCTTTAATTCATTTATTCTGTAATTCATTCATTCTTTCTTTCAATCATTTTTCATTTATTAATACATTTATTGTTTATTTATTTGTTTTATCGATTCATTCTTTCATTCATTTTTTTTCAATCATTATTTCTTTCTTTTATTAATTCATTCAATGTTTTGGATTTGTCTGTGATTATATATTCATTCTAACATTAATTCATTGTTTCTTTCATTCAATTTTTCATCAAACATTCTTTCTTTAATTCATACTTTAATTCAGTATTTATTTTTTCATTTATTAATCTTTTCAGTCAAGTATTTTTTCTTTAATTTCTTTATTATTTAATTCATTCATTATTTCTTTCTATTTTAATTGATTCTTTCTTTTCTTTATTTATTCTTACTTTTATTCAAAAATTATTTCTATGTTATTATTTTAATTCATTTCTTCTTTATTTATTTTCTTCTTTCATCCATTTTTTCTATTTTTCTTTTTTTCTCTTTCTATCGTTACCATGTAAAGTTCCCCTTTGTCTATTTTCTTTCTTTTATTCAAACATTATTCCATGCATTAATTCTATTCATTGTTTCTTTAATTCCTTCTTTCATTCATTTTTTCATTCATATTTTCTTTCATGAACTTTTTTTTCATTCATTAATTCTTTTTTTTTCTTTCTTTTATCCATTCTTTTCTTTTTTTATCCCTCCTTTCTTTCCTTCATTGATTTTTTCTTGATTGTTTTCTTTCTTTCTATCTTTCTTTCTTTCTATCTATCTTTCCCATTTTCTGTTCTCCTTTCTCTATTTATTTGTTTCGGTTGTATAACTTTGTTTTTGCCGGTTAAATTTATATTCTTTAAGTTTCCTTAATGGAATTTTGCCAAAAATACGTTGTTACTTTTTCCTGAAACTGAAAACTACAAAAGAAATCATTTCGTCTCCCGTTTATGTATGTATGTTTTGAAATAAACACCGTGCAGGTGTCACTATCATGAAATAGATGTCAGTTATGGTTATTTTGGTTCCAAAACAGCTTTTGCTAAAAGCGAAATGTTTTAACCATCATGTCTACACAAAAAAACAGGATATATATCAAACAAACACGACACATCGACAAAATCCTTATCAATTTGAACACAACCGAATGAAAAACGTATGTTAATGCCCGTTTTGTAATCTCTATCTATCAGTATACACCGACCATCTTGATGCAAACAAAATGATTTTCTTTTTATTTCAGCACTATTAACGTTCCATCAGTATTTAAATAATTTTCTTTTTTCTTTGTTTGTTTCTCTTATAGTTTTTTTCAAATTTTTTTACCGGCATATCAACTCATTTAGAGTTATTTAATGCCGAATTCAGTCATTTTATTAAAAAAAAGATCTCTTCAAGTTCTTAACATTTTAAAATATTTATTCGTAGTGTTTGCTTTTATTAGTTTTTGAGAATGAAAGTTACGTATATACTACCTGGCGCAGGTTCATGCTATTCTCAAGACACATTCTATTTAATCCATAGATAGGACTGTGACAGGTACTACCACGTCGCTCCGGGGCGAAACTCAAAGCGTTGATTCTACACTTCCTCGTACAGTCATAAATCAGCGTCTCTCCACTGGATGATGTTTGATGTCGTTCCGAAGATGTAGACATGGTTTTAGCTCCTCATATATATGTTTCAAGAAACAATTTTTATTCATAACATTGTTTCTTCCCATATTAAAAGATTTATCTTCTTGATTAAAATCTCAAGATTATTTTTCAAATTGCTGCTTCACTTAATTTTCCATTTATTATTTTGGGTCACTTTTATAGAAAAAATCACTGAAGAAGAAAAACATCTTGAATGTGTCATCCAGGGAATTAAAATGGGCAGAAACAATTGTATGAATTAAAATATTTTTCTAAAAAATTCGGAACATTTAATACATTATTATATGTAAATATATATATATATATATATATATATATATATATATATGTATATATATATATTTGTATATATAATACATTATATATATATATATATATATATATATATATATATATATATATAGTAATCTATTAAAATATATTTATGGCAATTAAGCTACACAGGGGCTCCCGCGTTTCATCTCCGGGGGGGGGATCTTCAGGCTAAAATGCCTATGATACATAAAAATTATATCTCCTCATAAAATGTTATGTGAATACATGAAATGCTAATATATATATATATATATATATATATATATATATATATATATATATATATAGAGAGAGAGAGAGAGAGAGAGAGAGAGAGAAAATAGGATAGTGCAGTATTAGTGCAGTTCCAACGAGAGAAAAGTGTATATGTAAAGGAGTATAAATGGATTTACATATCTGATGATAGCGGACCATCGCTTGAAACGCGTTATATAAAATTATAAAATGATAAAATTGACAAAATAATTAATAAATGTTGAAAAAAACATTTACAAATGTTGGCAGCCTTACTCCTTTACATATATATATATATATATATATATATATATATATATATATATATATATATATATATATTATATGTATATATATTCTTGTTTATCTTTGTCTTATTTTGTTTATTGTTTACTGTTTCCTCATTGTGTCTTTTGATCTTTTTTACTGTACTTTTTTGCTCTTTGTCTTGTTTTCCTATTATTATTATTATTATTATTATTATTATTTTTACTGATTCTTTTTATATTCCGTCTTTATTTATTTATTTATTTATTTATTTATATTTTCTTTGCGTTTTTTTTATTTCTTTCCTTTACCATTTCCTTTTTTTCAAATCTTCTTTCCCGCCTTCCTTTTTACAACATTATTTTATTCTATTTTTCTTTCCATTGGTCGCCTTATCTTTCTTTGTCTATACTGTTGTGAGTTTTACTTCTTTTCCTTCTCGCATCGCAAACATTTCACCGCACAACTCCATACTTAAGATCCCCCTATCAAACTGTCTCAAAATTTACAGCTGCTCATTACGTCACAGTGGAATAAGGTTTTTCGTGAATATAATTTTTTTTAAATAGTTTTCCTATTTTTCGTTTTGTTTTCATTCTTTTCTTTCATTTTCTCTCTCTCTTTTGCTTATTCGTTATAAGTTTCTCTCTTTCTTTTTTACTTTTATTTTTTATTTTTCTCTTTCCATTTTTTCCATGGTCTTACTTTCTTTCCTTCTCTTTTTCTCCCGTTTTTTTTCTTTTTTTCCTTGTTAATTTAGCTCTTTCTTGTTTGCTTTTTCCTTCTTTTTCTCTTCCTTCTGTCTTTCATACTTTTTCAGATTTTCATCATATTTTATTTTTATTCGTATTTTTTTTGTAATTTTCTATCATTCTTTTCGTATTTTCTGTCTTTTTTGTCCTCTTTTTTCGATTTTTTTAACGTGTATTATTTCTTTGTTTTGGGTTTCTGTTTTCTTTTTTTTCTGTTTTTATTTCTTTCATTTGCCGTTTCTTTCTATGTGTCTTAATTTTTTATTATTTTTTCTCTTTTTTTTCCAATATTGGCCTTCTTTCTTTTGTTCTGTTTCTTTTCAGTTTTTGATTTTCTATTTTCATTCTTACTTTCAATTTCTCTTCTTTTCTTGTCTCCCAGATTCTAATCTTTTCATTTTTTTGCTTTCCTTCCTGTTTTAATTCAACGTACTTCATTCCTTTTTTATCTTATTATTCTCATTTCTGTATAAAATTGTATCCTTTTTCCTTCACTATTTCTGTTTACTTTTCACGTTTTCGTCTGTTTTCTTACTTTTTACTAAGATTGGCTTTTACGATTTTTTCCTGATTTCTGTTTTTTCCCGCCTTATCTCTTTCATATATTCGCCATTTCTTTTTTCTTTCTCTCTCTCTTTCCAATGTTTTTTTTCTTTTTTTCTTCTTTTGTTCCTCTATTTTGATTCTATTCTTTTTTCTTTCACTTTCGTGTTATTTGTAAATTCGTTTATTCTGTATTGCATATTTTCTTTGTTTTTAGTCATTCCTTTTTACATTCTATCTAGTTTCCCTTCTCTCTTTTTGCTTTCGATTCATTTTCGTTCCAGTCATTATTTTCTATGTATTTCTCTCAAGAATAGTCCGTTATTCTATTCGGAACACCTTTTAAAAAAAAATATTTTGTTTATCGTCTTTTCGGCATTTCTCTCGTCTGACTCTACTTCCGCCTTGTCTCATGTTGTGTGACTATATTTATTATCCTAAAAATCCCCGCAGAATATTCTGACGTGATAATCACGCATTCAAAAATCAGCGCTTCCGTTCCACAGGGGTCGAATTTTGACTTCACCAAAAATATATAATATCTAGACCAATCTTGTCTGGCACTGAAGCCATTCAAGATTTTACAGGCATTCTGTTTTATGTATACAAATAGACCAGAAGAATAATTTGGAGACGAGAACAAAAAATTGTCATTCCAATCCGTAGAAATTAAAATAATGTTTATTTCGTGTTTTCTTCTTTTTGATGACTTGTTTATTATTTTTCATTCATTCATTATTGTTTTCTTTTCTTTCTGTCTTTATTTTTTTTCATCGTTGATTTTTTTCTCTTTCGCTTTCTTTTGCACTTTCAGTAAAATTTGAATAGGGTGTATTTCGTGTTTTCTTTTTTATTGCTTGCTTGTTTACTTTTGATTTTGTTTCATTCATTAATTATTTATTCTTTCATTTCTGTTATTATTGGTTTCCTTTCTTTTTTCTTTATTTTGCCGTTTCTTTTTCCTTTTTCATGAGTTTTTCTGTCTTTTTTATTCCGGAAACATTCCCAATATGTTCATGTTTCTTTTTTTTCTTCACTTTCATTGTTTCATCTGTTTTATTCTTTTTTTTTTTCGTTTTTTCTCTCATTGTTTTTACTTTTTACTTTCTTTATTTCTTGTTTTCTGTTACCTTTTTCGTTTTTATTTCTCTTATTTTTTTATTGGGGGTTTCTTTGTTCCTTTTTAAGTTATTTTTAATGGTTATTCTTTTTTTATATCTTTCATTATTGCTTTTTCCCATTTCCTTTAATTTTATTTTTATTTTATAATTTTTTTTTCGCTTTTAAAAAAAATTTCTATATTTTTTGTGTTCTTTACCGATTTGTTCAATATGTTCTTTCTTTCATTCGTTTTTCCCTCTTGGTGTGCATTCTTTCTACTTTCTTTCTTTTTCTATTGTCTATTAGTTTTTTTTTCTTTTATTTTTCTATTTTTCTCATCACGTCTTATCTTTCCTTTTCTATTCATGAATTAACGTTCTTTATTTCTTTATTTTTAATTATTATTCAATCTTTTTCTAAACTGTCTTTCCTTTTGCTTCACTCTTGTCTACTTTTCTTGTTTCCTTACTTATTTCGGCTCTTTTACATTTTTATTTTACATTTTTTACATTTTTTAAAAATAAAATGTAAAATACAAAATTTTAAAAATAAAAATGTAAAAAACGTAAAAAACGTAAAAAATATTTTTTAAAGTGCAAAATTTTAAAATGTAAAAAATGTAAAATGTAAGAATTACATATTACATTTTTTACATTTTACATTTTTTACACTTTTAAAAAATATTTTTTACGTTTTTTAATTTTTTTTACATTTTTATTTAATTTTTAAAATTTTGTGTTTTACATTTTATTTTTATTTTTTTCATTCGGCCTCTAGTTCTTACGATTTATATATTTATTTATTAATCGCTTATTTTTTCTCGTTTTCTTTCTAAGTAATGTTTTGCTTTTTGTTCTTTCGCCCTTTTTCCTTTGTATTGTTTGTATTATTTGGACCACTGTTCTCATCTTGGATCTTATTCTCACCACGTTTCGACCGATGTAACTTCTGACCTTCTTGATATGCGTCTTTTGAACTCGATAATCTGCAAGGAATTTCAAACGGAACCATTAATTTTATCCACATATCCATTTATTATTGATTGTTCTTGTTCCGTCAGCCATGTTCCGGTAGAAGTCTGAAAGTACCTGTGGCACAACGGATAAAAGTGTTAAAGTATAATTATATTTAAGTGATAGTTTTCTGTGGGTTGAAGGTTCAATCTTTTGTGCGGGCGAAACTATGGATACAATTACGAGTTACTCAAGACTTCTACATGGTCATGGTTGATGGAATGAAAACAAGCAACCACCGTGGATTATCTAAAGGGTCCAGTTCGAAATTCCTTATAGATTTCCGTGGTCCGCGTAAAGATTTCGAGTTCAGAGAGGTGAACCAGGCGAAAATGGGAAGTTACATCGGCTGAAACGTTGTGAAAATAATATCCAAGATGAGATCAGTAGTCAGAATATTAATTATATCTTTTTGAAAATTTGTATCTATTTCTTTAACCCCTTTTTTTCATTCGACTTTTTTCTGTCTTTTTCCATATATTATTTCTTTTTCTCCTTTTTTTTATATTCCAGTCATATAAACCTTCTTTGAACGTTTACGGAATTTTGCTAGCATGCATAGTTATTATTTCTGGAAACTAGGCAAGGTAAAAACAAAAAGTGCTCTAATCTGATAGGTCCCTCACTATCATCCAAGCTCTAGCCCTTTTCCCAGCGCCGCAATTTTGAATCCTTGTATTTGTTACAAGTACTTCAACGGAATGTGTTCCGATGAACTTGCTGATCTGATGTCTGCTCGACGTAAATACACTCAACCAACCAGACAACCAGCTAAATCGCATACATTCACCGTGGAAGTTCCCAGATGCCGGATAACCTTCTGCTGCAATATCTTTTTTTTCTCGAGCTGCCGGCCTTTATAGCTCCTTCCCTGCTCCCTGTTTCCCCAAATGTACCGACATGCAGACATTTAGTCTAATTTGAACAAGCATCTCACTGCACAACTCCTAATTTAGGATGCCCCCAAACACTTTCACACTAATTCCCGATAGCCCCTTACGTCTACAGTGGCATCTTGCCTTGTTTGGGGTGAACTAAGTTTTTTAAAAAGTTAATTAATTTAAAAAATTGAAAGATTTAACAGAATAACATGTGTTATCCTGTCGTCTCTACTGTCCCTTCCGTACCCTAAACCCATCGTATGTCTACCTATCTGCCATGTTTCCCGTTGTGCCACGACATTTTCTAAATTTTCAGTCGCTACACGCCCTCTATATGAAGCCGTGATAATGGAGATCTGCTGTTCCGTTAAACAAAGATCTACTTTTGACTTCTCCGAATGCATTCTATATTCAGTATCACAAAGTCTAGCATATGGCCATTCGATATCTCACAAATGTTATGTGTTTAATTGTGTTGCTATAAATACCTAATTATAGAAATTGACAGAAAATTTTGAAGCGATGAGAATAAAATAATTTATGAAATTTAGTATTTCTTTTTTCATTATGGTTTGCTATTTTATTGTATTAGAATAAATAGAAATAAAAATGATAAAAGGGTACTTATATCGATCTTGACCCAGTTTCCGTGAGTTTCGTGTCGGAAGCGTTCGGCTATCCTACGCAAACGCCCGAGAGATGACGAGCCGAATGGTACCAGACGACAATTTTGATACGTTGCTGCTGTAAGATAATGAAGAGTGGCAAAAATGAATCGTGGACGAGTCCATTGTAAGATAATGAAGAGTGGCAAAAATGAATCGTGGACGAGTCCATTGTGGGTGGGACGTCGAGAAAGAAATAAAGGCGACTTGATAACTTTTAAAAAGAAAAAGGTTCGGCAGTGCAAAAGGAAGTTGAACAACGACGGTTTCAAAAACGCGAAGAGCCGAAACGCTTGGTGATCAGAGTATCGATGTACCGGAAGAATGCGAGTTTTGTGTCCGCTGACTAAAAATGCGGAATGAAGGAATCCCCTGACTTGTACTTCACCAAAGCGCTTGTAGAACAATTGCTTCAGTTCACGCTCGGATAGACAATGCAGAGCAAATTGCTTTTCAATCGGATGTATATACGAACGAGTTTCTAGCGGAAACCAAGTCTGCGACCTCAGCAAGAAAAAGACTTTCATGAGACAAAAGTATGTCAAAAGATTGTTTAATATGTGTGCGTAGCCGGCGTAAACCATCCGGTAATGGCAAATAAAGAAAACCAAAATGTGTTCATATATGTTCTGTTCTTTGTCATTCTTGTTCGAACTTACTGAGTACTCTGAAAGAACGGGTAATGCAACACTGCGTCCTATGATTTTAAGTTATATTTTCAAGAAATTTTTTAAAGAAACAAAAAATAAAAATAAAAAAGCAAAACTTAGCGAAGTTACTGTTATCAAATAAATATATTTTTTTTATTTTGATACGTTGCTGCGTCCTATAATTTTTAGTTATATTTTCAAGAAATTTTTTAAAGAAACAAAAAAAAATGATATAAAAAAGCAAAACATAGCGAAATTACTGTTATCAAATAAATATATTTTTTTATTTTGATACGTTGCTGCATCCTATAATTTAAGTTATATTTTCAATAAGTTTTTTAAAGAAACAAAAAAAATTAAATGAAAAAGCAAAACAGCGAAATTACTGTTATCAAATACATTTATTTTTATTTTACGATACGACGCGGATATCGTTCGAAATGGTCGACACAGACCTCCCTTAGAAAATTTCTCCAGTCAGTCTACGTGTTCGGCGATATGACGACGCATTCTGTGCGTAGATTTTTTGAGGTTGCCATTTCCTGGGACCACAAGTAGATCAGCTTCATTATCTTTCCGAGTTCCATTCTGGATTGCGAACAAAAAGTGTCGCTTTGTAACAAAATTGTCGGCTGCTCGCTGCTCGCTGATTGGCTAATCGCTCGGTATCTCTCCACCAATCGGCTCGTCATCTCTCGGGCGTTTGCGTAGGATAGCCGAACGCTTCCGACACGAAACTCACGGAAACTGGGTCAATATCGATATAAGTACCGATAAAAAACATCAAAAGCAAGCAAGCCTGAAGAGAATTAAATAAAAAGGGGAAATCGAATTAAAAGGCGAAAACCACAAGGTCCTTGCTTGATCATTGCTCTTCTCTTTGTCTACAATACATTCTGTTTATGACTTACCCAATTAATAGCTTCCGCGAATAACTTAAAAAAAAAAAAACACTAGCCAATGTACCCGCCCCATCGTAATAACAATAGAGTAGAGAGGCTAGCAACGTCTCTTATGTAAAAAATAGGTTACAGGAAAGAGACAATATCACTCGCTATCAAATCGAACGAATAGCTACGCCCGACGAAGTGAACCTCATGCAAATCCGACAATCCGCGGCCACGATTGGTTCTTTTTTTTTACTTTAGGATGACAACGTAAAGGATATTTATTATTTTAACTTATTTTTAGATCTTTTGGAAACAATCGGTATTTCCGGCTCTCAGTCAATGTATTCGAGAACAATATTGGTGTTTCTTGAGATTGTTTCTTAACATAATTTTCTGGTTATTAATTGTCGAAAGAAATCTTTATTAAAATAAATTGTAGACAGAAAAGATCTATCAAATGAGTTGGGATAAAAGAAAAAACGTCGGAGAAAAACAAAAAAGCTTTTTTTAAATCAATTGTTGAAAAAAAAGCATCTAAAAATAAGTTGATATAAGTACTCGTCCTTACTTTGCGACCCTAACGTAAACAAGGGCCACGAAATCTTTGTTGGCTATGTGTAGAAGTCAGATTCTCCGAAAAACAACAACAACAACAAAAAGCAGCAGTTGACCTGAAGTATGAGTATTTTAAGTGAATGTGACGACAACTGTTTTTTTATAAAGTGACTTAAAGTTGGAGCAAATTTGCAAAGAAAAGAAAAGAGTGCCATGTCATTGTAAACGAAAAGGAGTCATTAGTTTATAAAGATATGGCAACTGGCTGAAGTACCCGACCATGGCGGAGTTCTCAATATTAATAAACAATTAGTATTACCGTGTATCATCCAATGTATTCTAGAAAATATTATTTCGTTGTTTCATAATATTGTTTTAAACATATTATTATATTATTAATTGTTAAAAAATATCTTTGTTGAAATCAATGGTTAAAAAAATATAAGAATAAGTTAGGTAAAGTAATCTCCATTACTTTGCCATTCTAACGTAAACAATTATCGTTGGTTATGTGTAGAAGTCCGATTTACCTAATCACAACAACAAGCAGCAGTTAACTTGAAGTATGAGTATTGTTAATGAACAAGACAACTACTGATTTTTTTCAACTGACTTCAAATTGGAGCGAAGTTTTAAAGCGAAGAAAAAAAGATATACCGTAATTTTTTTTAACAAGGCGTGGCCATCAGTTTATAAATATAATATGTTGTAGCTTGCTGAAGTAAAATAACTACAAGAAACTTCTTCAACCACCGATTGACATGGCAAAACACACCCTGCCTGAAAGTTTAACATTAAAACTCCTCGACCTAACCTTCACAGGTAACATGAAGTGGAACAAATACATTGAAGACATTGCAAAGCTGCAGCAAAGAAGGTTGAATCCCTCTACCGTGCTAGTAAACTCCTCACACCTGACATTATCATGTATCTCTACAAAGTCCCCATACGCCCATGCATGGAGTATATTTGGCACATCTGGGCTGGTGATTCATCCACTAGTCTCTCCCTCTTAGACAAGTTCCAAAATATGTCGCGAACTTAATAGGTCTCTCACTATCCACTAAGCTCCAGTCCCTGTCCCATCGCCGCAATGTTGCATCCTTGTGCTATTTTTTCAAATACTTCAATGGATAGTGCTCCGATAAACTAGCTGCTCTAGTGCCCCCCCTCGACGTAAATACAATAGACCAACTCGACAATCAGCTAAATCCCATCCATTCACTGTGGAGGTCCCCATATGACGGAGAGCCTTCTATTTTAATAGCTTCTTTCTTCGTGCTGTCGGCCTCTGGAACTTCTTCCCTGCTCTCTGTTTCCACGACTGCAACGACATATGAACTGTTCATGACATGAATCTATTACCATTGAATTCGAAGACGACCAGGTTGTAATCTGCAGGGAATTAGTCCCGTTGTAATGTGTTCAGCAGACAGGAAGCCCTTACAAAAAATCTCTGTTCATTAACATTCCGCCTGACGCTAAGCACATGGAAGAAGAAAAAAATTTCATTGTGGTAGAAAACGTGTTCTTGCTGTGAATGTCCCTATTGCCTCCCCACGATGGCACAGTTAGACACAGGACTTTTTTTTTGTTTATGGAAAATCCAACTACCCTTTAAAAGAGGGGATTCTCTATTAAGAAAAACATTCATCAGTCTAGAAGGATTTGTCTTTTTACTGACCAGAGATAGGAAAGATGAAGTGTAGTATCAGAAAAGTTGTGAATGTCTTACAAAGAGGAACTCGAGAGTGGAGCTCGGTCAGGCATGTTACATGGAAATAACAACAGAGTAGAAAGGGACTAGCAACGCCTGTCCTGTGAGAAAGAGTCTGTAAGTTTCGCTTTAAAGCACCAAGAGATAAAAGAGCAAAGAAGAACGGTGCAGAATTATTTGACAATAAATAGGAACACTTACTAGCTAAACAAAGAATTAAATGCTTCGCATGTCGTGCATGCCCATCTACTAGAGTAAAAAATTCACAATTGTAGACTTTGATTGTTGAGACTGATCTGTGACTTGACTTGACTTGGTCCCTTAACCCCCTCCTGGGTCGTAGGGGCGCTGCACCAATGAACTCCACACCAGCTGTCTCCACTTCTGACGGTCATGGGCAATGGACTGGGTTGTAGCGAAGTTGTAGCCCGTCCACTCTTTGATGTTGTCCGTCCATCTTTTGTGTTGTGTACCTCTCCTTCTCTTGCCTTGCACTGCTCCCTGCAGGATGGTTTTGGAGAGACCGCTGCCCCTTGTCACGTGACCATACCATCCAAGCTTTCTTTTTTTTACAGTTGTCAGCAAATCTTCGTAGTTGTTCAGATTTGCGTTGATGAGCGCGCGAACTTCTTCGTTTGTGACACGGTCTGAGTACGAGATGCCAAGCACTCTTCTGTAGCATCTCATTTCTACCGTTTGGATTTTTCTTTGGAGCTCGGCTGTCATGGACCTTGACAGCCGAGCTCCAAAGACTGATCTGTACATATGAATAACTTATTTGCATGTGTGGAGAGCAAATGACTGACATGAAAGACGCATACAAAGAAGGGAACATCGAGTTTCTTAGAGTAGTATTATATAGATTAATGCTCTTGCTATTGTTGTTGTCGTGGTGGTGGTGGTGGTGGTGGTGGTGGTGGTGGTGGTGGTATGCACTGTGAATATGTTTATCTTCTGGGTAATTTCTTCTCGTGCGTCATTTGTATCTGAAGGATATTCGTATGTTCTGCATCGTCTCCTCTAATAAAGTAAGTGTCGGAGTTGTAGATCTTATCACAGAATATTTGGGGGAATTTTTCTCTTTCCCTGCATCATTGGATATTTCGACATATCTTGTCTATTGGCGTTAACCGATAAGAACAAGTGAAGACCCGTTCATTTTAAATAAAATATAACTTTTACTTTAAACTTATATGAAAACAATTTATTCGTGTTAGTGGGAGAGAGTCATATATATGAATAAAAAAAAAAAATATATATATATATATATATATATATATATATATATATATATATATATATATATATGTGTGTGTGTGTGTGTGCAAGTAAATCTCGTATACAACAGAATCGTAGGATCAATTTTAGAGGAAGCATTATTTTAATCAATGAAACAGGCGGGTGGAATAAAAAGGAAAATTGTTAAAATTACCTTAAGGCCTTATCGTCTGATCCTCTAAGAGGAAACGTCAGAATGGTAAATTAAAAACTAAAAGTCGAATGAGATATGAGCGGAAAAAAAATGTTTCAGTTGGAGAAAACGATTGAGAGAGGAAAAAAAAAGAAAAAACGTAAATCTCTCAACGTTATGGTGGCTTTGAATCATTAAAAATCTCCAACTGATGCTTCAAAATCTTTTGTCTACACAGGCTAGGTCGAAAATTGCTAATAACTAACGCCTCAATAATATTGAGATGATAGTTCGACCTGGCACTGTGTAAAACAGAAAACCACTCATCGGAATAGTTGTCAGAACAACTATTTGTACTAACGAGGTGATTACCGATGGCTGATTCCTGTGCCTGAAAATACCCGGATGATCTCGAAACCGTGTGTAAGCGAATATCACGTGGTATCTGTTGGGATATTCTAAATTCTAATCTTTGGGATGTCTTGCCAACGTAGTCAGCTCCACACTGACACATGAATTTATAAATATCAGAATTCTTTTGAATGGCTGGCAAAACATCCTTACAAAAAGAAGAAGAAAAAGGTTCGAGTCGTGTAAACTACTCTCAACATTGTTGCTGGAAAACAACGTTGAGTAGAAGAAGAAATTCTTTAAACAATGTCAAGGCCGTCAGAACCCAACCATGGGAATTTCAAATAAATAGGGTATTTTCAGGCACAGGAATCAGCCATCGGTAATCACCTCGTTAGTACAAATAGTTGTTCTGACAACTATTCCGATGGGTGGTTTTCTGTTTTACACAGTGCCAGGTCGAACTACCATCTCAATATTATTGAGGCGTTAGTTATTAGCAATTCTCGACCTAGCCTGTGTAGACAAAAGATTTTGAAGCATCAGTTGGAGATTTTTAATGATTCAAAGCCACCATAACGTTGAGAGATTTACCTTTTTTATTATTTTTTTCCTCTCTCAATCGTTTTCTCCAACTGAAACATTTTTTTCCGCTCATATCTCATTCGACTTTTAATTTTTAATTTACCATTCTGACGTTTCCTCTTAGAGGGTCAGACGATAAGGCCTTAAAGTAATTTTAACAATTTTCCTTTTTTTCCACCCGCCGTTTTAATTGATTAAAATAATGCTTCCTCTAAAATATATATATATATATATATATATATATATATATATATATATACATATATATATATACCTTTTATTTTATTTTCCCTTTTTATATTTTATTATTTTTATATTTTATATCATATTTTATTTTATTTTTGTTCTTATTTTTATTTTTATCTCATTTTTATAATTTTTATAATTTTTACAATGTTTTATTATTATTATTATCATCATTTTATCTTTCTATTTCTATTTTATATTTGTAACTTATTCCTTTTTCTAATATTTGTCTCTGTAGCTCCTCCTGTCAATAGATGGTCCTCTACGACGAGCTTGTTATCTTTTCGTTGAATTTCTGTAAGACGTGGTGCTAAAGACTGATGGAGACGCGTTTTGGAGTAGCTTTGTTAATTTTAGAAAATTAAAAAATATAATAAAGTATTTCCAGAATGTTTTGGAAACGACCGTACGCCATACTAGACTTGATGTTCTAATTCTTGGAACTATTGTAATGTTCTAATTCATTAAATCCTCTTAATAAACCAAACATCAACCATTCCCGTTATGAGGGAGGTTAAGGTGTATTGAAGTGCTGTTGAAATAATTTAAAAGAGCGCCCTCTTGATAAATTCACGAACTTATTTCATTTTGCAACCGCCTGACGACGACCGATATCGGTCGAAAACGTTCGTACACAATACGGAGATTTTTTACACTCCTTCGATTATAACATCAAATCCGTCGTACGAAGACTAGAAAAAACGGATACAAAGCTGAATAAGTCAGGTTCATATTATATTCCAGTAACCATGTTTGTATTTTATTATTTTTATTTTTTCAGATTTCCCAAAAACATAACATTTTTGTGAATTATATCTTTTACGGTTCGTTTCATTTGTCTTGAGCTAAACAACATTTTTATGTCAATATCGTTTCTGCAACACTACACAATCATCAGAAAAAAATCACAAAGAGTAAAAAGTTATTGGATTAAAGTATATATATATATATATATATATATATATATATATATATATATATATATATATATATATATATATATATACATGTATATATATATATATATAAAGAGAGAGAGAGAGAAGTACAGACAGACAGACAGACAGCCAGAGATTGACGAAGAGAGAGATGGGCAAAAAGAGAGATGACAGTAAAAAGAGAGAGAAACAACTTAACATAAAACCAGCACATAACCTCATCTCACTCTTTACCATTGCGACAGTAAAATGTTTTAATGTACTAATTAGTCACCGATTATCTAGGCCCAGAGGCCATTCGAGGATAAAGGTCAATGCGTTTGTCATGTGATCAGTAAGACAACACTGTGGAGATTGGTAACGATGATAGAAGCTGGGCAGAATGTGATGATTTAAGATGACGGCTCAACACAAATTTGTTAACACTCGACTTGGAAACGACCACGTTGTGGTCAGCTGGGGAGCAGCCCAGTAGTATTATGTTCCACAGACGAGCAGTTCTTGGAAAGAAACTTTGCTCATGAAAGTTCCGATTATTTTGAGGCACACAGAAGAAGAAAGGAAAATCATTTAGAGTAGGTGTAGCTAGACGAGTGTTTGTTGTTAATGGTGTCTTCTACGTCTACATTAAATTTCACGTCTTCTACGTCTACATTAAATTTCACGTCTTCTACGTCTACGTTAAATTTCACGTCTTCTACGTCTACGTTAAATTTCATGTCTTCTACGTCTACATTAAATTTCACGTCTTCTACGTCTACGTTAAATTTCACGTCTTCTACGTCTACATTAAATTTCACCTCTTCTACGTCTACATTAAATTTCACGTCTTCTACGTCTACGTTAAATTTCACGTCTTCTACGTCTACGTTAAATTTCACGTCTTCTACGTCTACATTAAATTTCACATCTTCTACGTCTACGTTAAATTTCACGTCTTCTACGTCTACGTTAAATTTCACGTCTTCTACGTCTACATTAAATTTCACGTCTTCTACGTCTACGTTAAATTTCACGTCTTCTACGTCTACGTTAAATTTCCCGTCTTCTACGTCTACATTAAATTTCACGTCTTCTACGTCTACGTTAAATTTCACGTCTTCTACGTCTACGTTAAATTTCACGTCTTCTACGTCTACGTTAAATTTCACGTCTTCTACGTCTACGTTAAATTTCACGTCTTCTACGTCTACATTAAATTTGACGTATTCTACGTCTACATTAAATTTCACGTCTTCTACGTCTACATTAAATTTCACGTCTACGTTAAATTTCACGTCTTCTACGTCTACATTAAATTTCATGTCTTCTACGTCTACATTAAATTTCACGTTTTCTACGTCTACGTTAAATTTCATGTCTTCTACGTCTACGTTAAATTTCACGTCTTCTACGTCTACATTAAATTTCACGTCTTCTACGTCTACATTAAATTTCACGTCTTCTACGTCTACGTTAAATGTCACGTCTTCTATGTCTACGTTAAATTTCACGTCTTCTACGTCTACGTTAAATTTCACGTCTTCTACGTCTACATTAAATTTCAGGTTTTTCTCCGTGTCCGCGTGTCTGTATGTATTTTTATAGAAAATGCTCTCCGCTTAAATTCAATTGGCAAAAAATGATCAGCCGAGGATAAAGAAAACGAGTTATGACGGATAGGAGGGGGTTATGTACACGGGTAATTATCCAAAATTCAGCGGCCACAATACGTCCAGCGCCACGTGCAATTGTTTAGACCACTACAATTTTACCACGGTTACTGCGGTTTCTTCCACTGCTTGACTGCCCAGCGACGCGAACCCTCGAAGAATCCTTCCGACGACTCAGCATCAGGTATAGCTGCTGTGAATTTCTAGGAAGCCCTCTTTGTGAAGCCGTTGTCAAAGAGAGGTCACGCGGCATATTGCAGTTGTTGCACATGATGTTAAAAGCAAGTGTGACGTAAATGGTCAAAATTTTATCTTCCAGCTAGTACAGGTTGGGGACCTCTGTTCCTTTTCGTAGGACTTTTTGTGGACCTGCCGCGTCTGCAGCCTCTGATTTCCCTCCAGATGTTGAATATCCCGAATGAGACACGAAGTCGAACACTGGATGCGCTGAGAAAAAAATTATACGGCAAAATCGTCTTACAATTCTCGATCCTAAAAATAACAGTATAAGATACGTTCTCTACAATCATTCTGACAAAGATTGAGCCATTTCGGGTTCCTTTTATGTGTCGGACTTAGTTCTGGATGGTCCTACGGAACAATGTAATAACGGAATGGCGGAGTACTGGACACGAGAAACAAACAAACGGAAAAACGGACTAACAGAAAATTGGACTAGCAAAAAAACGAACAAACAGAAAAACGGACTAACACGAAACGGACTAACAGAAAAACAGACTAACAGAAAAACGAACTAACAGAAAAACGGACTCACAGAAAAACGGACTAACAGAAAAACGGACAAACAGAATAACGAACAAACAGAAAAACGGACTAACAGAAAAACGGACAAACAGAATAACAAACAAACAGAAAAACGGACTAACAGAAAAACGGACTAACAGAAAAACAGACTAACAGAAGAACGAAAAAACAGAAAAACGGACAAACAGAAAAACGAAAAAAAATTAAAACGGACAAACAGAAAAACGGACTAACAGAAAAACGGACTAACAGAAGAACGAAAAAACAGAAAAACGAAATGACAGAAAAACGAACAAACAGAAAAACGGATGAACAGAAAAACAAACAAACAGAAATACGAACAAACAAAAAACAAACTAAAAGAAAAAAGAACAAACAGAAAAACGAACAAAAAGAAAAACGGATGAACAGAAAAACGAACAAACAGAAAAACGAACAAACAAAAAACAAAATAAAAGAAAAAAGAACAAACAGAAAAACGAACAAACAGAAAAACGGACTAACAGAAAAACGGACTAACATAAAAACAGACTAACAGAAAAACGGACTAACAGAAAAACGGTCTAACAGAAAAACGGACTAACAGAAAAACGGACTAACAGAAAAACGGACTAACAGAAAAACGGACTAACAGAAAAACAGACTAACAGAAAAACGGGCTAACAGAATGACAGACATACAGAAAAACGGACTAACAGAAAAACGAAAAAATAGAAAAACGAACAAACAGAAAAACGGACTAACAGAAAAACGGACTAACAGAAAAACGAAAAAACAGAAAAACGAAAAACAGAAAAACAAAATAACAGAAAAACGAACAAAGAGAAAAACGGACTAACAGAAAAACGGACAAACAGAAAGACGAACAAACAGAGAAACGGACTAACAGAAAAACGGACAAACAGAAAAACGAAAAAAACAGAAAAACGAACGATGGTGAAAATAAATTACAGACTGACCAACTAAAAATATTACAAAATCAGGGAATAATTGAATCGCGAAATATTGAACATTAAGAAGGAGGTGTAACAGAATAACGGGTTAAGAGAATAACGGAGAAACAGAATAAAGGACTAACGGACTACGGGAATGACGAAATCACGAAATAAATAAATAACAACATGGTGGAACACTTGACACTGAGAAACCGTCTAACAGACTAAGGAACAACAACATAACGGAATAACAGTAAGTGGCAAAATCGTTAGTCAATTTCCATTACCATCGGAAACCAATGACGCTGAAGCAAATCTATTATCTGTGATAAAGAAATTACCCCAAACCTTCAGTTTCTACGTTATTACTGTCGGACAACACCGGATTCGTTGGTTATTAAAACCATTATATTGCTTTATTTTTTATTTGTTTTCTTTTCATTAAAAGAACCAATATATGCGAAATAAATTCTTACTGTCGGTAAGCTAAGCAAACAATGCAATCTATACAAATCTGTCCGCTTGCCCCTTGGATATGTAATTATCGTAAATAAATATTTAGGAGTGGTACATTTCGTTTTTATTTGTTTCTTTTATAATGCGTCCAATCATATGTTTAAGGGGCTCTGTCTGTCGCTCGCTCTGTCGTGTAAAAGTTTAACATAGTATGTGCATCATTAAACGCAGAGGCAATGGACGCATCTTATTTTAGAAGCGTCCAAGTATTTCTTCAAAAGACGGTTACGCTGAAGCTTCAAATAGCATTTTGTGTCCGTCATGTTTGCGTTCGAAATTGCATTTTGGTCCGTCCATCATGTTTAGGTTTGAAATTGCATTTAGTTCAGTTCTTCACGCTAAAATTTAAAATAGCATAGTTGTCTGTCCGTTACGCTTTGGTTTCAAATAGCATGCTGCTCCGTCTGTTACTTTAAAGTTTGAAATAGCATGTTGTACCGTTCGTAACGCTTAAGTTTCAAATAGCATTTTGGTCCGTCTGTTACTTTAAAGTTTGAAATGGCATTCTGGTGCGTCTGTTACTTTAAAGTTTGAAATAGCATGTTGTACCGTTCGTAACGCTTAAGTTTCAAATAGCATTTTGGTTCCTCTGTCACAATAAAGTTTCAAATGGCATTCTGGTCCGTCTGTTACTTTAAAGTTTGAAATAGTATGTTGTACCGTTCGTAACGCTTAAGTTTCAAATAGCATTTTGGTTCAGCTGTTACTTTAAAGTTTGAAATAGTATGTTGTACCGTTCGTAACGCTTAAGTTTCAAATAGCATTTTGGTTCGTCTGTTACTTTAAAGTTTGAAATAGCATGTTGTACCGTTCGTAATGTTTAAGTTTCAAATAGAATTTTGGTGTGTCTGTTATTTTAAAGTTTGAAATAGCATTTTGTACCGTTCGTAACGCTTAAGTTTGAAATAGCATTTTGGTTCGTCTGTTACTTTAAAGTTTGAAATAGCATTTTGTACCGTTCGTAACGCTTAAGTTTCAAATAGCATTTTGGTTCGTCTGTCACAATAAAGTTTCAAATGGCATTCTGGTCCGTCTGTTACTTTACAGTTTGAAATTGTATGTTGTACAGTTCGTAACGCTTACGTTTCAAATAGCATTTTGGTTCGTCTGTTACTTTAAAGTTTGAAATAGTATGCTGTACCGTTCGTAACGCTTACGTTTCAAATAGCATTTTGGTTCGTCTGTTACTTTAAAGTTTGAAATAGCATTTTGTACCGTTCGTAACGCTTACGTTTCAAATAGCATTTTGGTTCGTCTGTTACAATAAAGTTTCAAATGGCATTCTGGTCCGTCTGTTACTTTAAAGTTTGAAATAGTATGTTGTACCGTTCGTAACGCTTAAGTTTCAAATAGCATTTAGGTTCGTCTGTTACTTTAAAGTTTGAAATAGTATGTTGTACCGTTCGTAACGCTTACGTTTCAAATATCATTTTGGTTCGTCTGTTACTTTAAAGTTTGAAATAGCATTTTGTACCGTTCGTAACGCTTAAGTTTCAAATAGCATTTTGGTTCGTCTGTCACAATAAAGTTTCAAATGGCATTCTGGTCCGTCTGTTACTTTAAAGTTTGAAATAGTATGTTGTACCGTTCGTAACGCTTAAGTTTCAAATAGCATTTTGGTTCGTCTGTTACTTTAAAGTTTGAAATAGTATGTTGTACCGTTCGTAACGCTTACGTTTCAAATAGCATTTTGGTTCGTCTGTTACTTTAAAGTTTGAAATAGCATTTTGTACCGTTCGTAACGCTTAAGTTTACATTAGCATTTTGGTCCGTGTATCGGTATCAGTTTAATATAGAATTTTGTTTCGTCCGTCAAACCTACATTTTAAATTGCAAGTTTCTGTCCGCAACGCTTAAGTTTCAAATAGAACTTTAGTCCGTATGTACCCACTTAAGTATAAAATAGCGTTTTATGTATACCCGTTACGCTTAAGTTTGAAATAAAATGTTCTTCAATCCGTCATGATTAAATTTGAAATAAAATTTTGATCGATCTGTGTCGCTTAAGTTTGAAAGCATTTTGGTCCGTTCGTCACACTTGAGTTTGAAATAGCATTTTTGTCGGTCTAAAGCGATTAGACCTGAGTGTGAAATAGCATGCGTTGACGAATTTCTGTAAGAGGCTTTATCAGTTAGTTTATCGGTCTTTCGATCTGTTGGTCTATCGCTATTAAGTTTGGAATAACATCTCCACTAGTTTGTCACGCTTATATTTTAAACAATATGTTTGTCTATCAGATACGCTTTAGTTTAAAATACGGTGTCCAATTGTGTCCAGATATCTTTATCAGGGTACCTATCAGTCCGATCGAGGGATTTGGGGATCGTTGGTTTGTTATACTTGCGTTTGAAATACTATTTTTGTCCGTCTGTCACACCTAAGATTTATATAGTATATTTATAGAGAAAAGTATAGTGTATGTTCTTCACTGGTCAGTGATTTTGAACGTAGATAACATTAAATATATGACGGCTGACTTCTGTAAGTTTTGAGACGAGTTTGTCCTTTTGAAAATATAAATAAAAAGCTTTAATTACAGGACAGAGAAGAAGGGGAGTTTTGTTTGTACAGGGCGAACAAGCCGCAAAAGCGTTTTTTTGTTTGAAACCCCCCACCTTTACATGCCAGCTGTCCTAAAGTTAATACTCATTGAGAAAAAACGGACTTGGCCGATTTATGTAGACGATAAATTGCCAGACGAAAATGAAGAAGTCTATTCTGAACAAAGAGAGTAGAAAGTGACTGACTTGGGTTTACTTTCTGTAGCGTCGTAACTCTCGCTTCCCTTATTTTGTCCTTTAGTCCTCACATTTCATGAGCGAAGTTTCTGACAAAGGGGAAATACTTGCTGCTTTCTGGGTCGGAATCTATCCATCTAACATTTATCGTTGACTTGTTTTTTTACCTTGAAGTGGTAATTTGTTAAGCTCTTTACATCAAGTGGCTTCATCCTTTGTCTGGAGCGATTTACAGAAAAAAAGTGATGAACATAATTATCCTCCCTTACTATTTCGTCTTCTGATTTGTACCCGTTTGAGGATAAATAACATTACTCAGTTTATTCTATCTCGGCTACATGGCTTCCTACTAGTGCTTATAATATTTCGTTTTTCAATTTCCCGGCCTCCGCCTCGACCCAAAAGCGCTGGAACGATACCACTACCTTTCAAAAAAAAGACAGAAAGAATAAAAATCAATAATTAAATATATTACTGGGCACTTTATCTGTTGCTCTAAGTTATGGTATTTTTGAGATTGAAAGTTCAAATCCGTAATACAAGAATATTTTAAGACCCATACCCGATCATGGTTGACGAAGAGGATCAAATAAATAGTTTAGCTTCGTAGAGATTCCCGAGTTCGACATGAAGATTCTACAGTTCTACAAAAAGAAGATCGGAGTTTACATCGACTGAAACGTCGTGAAAACAGTAGCCCAAATAATCCAAATAATACAAATTATCAATCCTCATCTAAAAAAAAATCCGGAACTGCTACATAAATGTATGAACTAGAAATGCACGCTCTCCAGCTATGGTTAAAATAGCAATTGATATTATGAAGGGCATTATTGGGTAAATGGACACACTAGATCCGCGTGGAACCGTTTTCTATGGCTAGTGAATTATTGCAGGGGTTGATATGTCGCTTAATTGACAAACGAAACGAAATCGGTGTGTGTCTACATTGTAGACTCTACAAGAATCCAGATACCAAATAGACATTATATTTATTTGTTTGCTAGTATTTATAACACACGAACATATACTACATTACTCCACCAAAGGCGGAGGTAATGCCTGGAAGGATTGCCCCATTGCCACCAAACAGATATTACACTACCCCATAAAGAAACGAGAGGCTAATACCTTTTAGGATGGTATAATGACAACAGAACA
Organism: Sepiola atlantica; assembly: GCA_963556195.1. NCBI lineage: Eukaryota > Metazoa > Mollusca > Cephalopoda > Sepiida > Sepiolidae > Sepiola > Sepiola atlantica. The sequence continues at coordinate 84,021,294 of OY744538.1, read as the reverse complement.
AATTCAATACTACTCCCTCGACAAAAAGGAGAAGGTAAACTCTGGGAGTATGATATGATGACCACAGAACAGATACTACACAACCTCCAAACAAAAACGGAGGAAAAATCACGATGGAAGAACATATACTACATTACCTTGCTAAAGGAGGAAACAATGCCTTGTAGATTAATCTTATGACAACAGAAAAGGTACTACGCTACTCTCTCTCACTCCATAATTCATTCTTGGCCTTTTGGCTAAGATCAAAGTGTAGTATCTGTTCCGATGGATACTGCACCCCATACTGGTGTTGTCTTGGCCTTCGGGTCTTGATTTACGCCGGTCAATGGGTCTGTCATGTGCAGTTCTGAGAGGTCCACCTTCCTAGGCTTTGCCTCTTCTCTTTGGGGAGGAGTAAGTTTATTGCTTACTGCCTGATGTGCCCCTACCGGGGAATGCCGACGGGGCTGCCCAGGCAATTTTTAAATCCTACTTTCCCAACCCGACCTTGGGTCACATCTTACTTGTGGGAGTAAGATAAAAACTGGCCTTGTGCCTAACTCCTGGAGAGGAGTAAATCAATACTCTCTCTCTCTCTCTCTCTCTCTCTCTCTCTCTCTCTCTCTCGTTCTCTCTCTCTCTTTCTGAAGCATTACAAGATTGTAATAGTACACTTTTAGCTTCAGACAGACAGGTACAAAATCTCCATTAGTAATAGATGAATAACTGTTTTCACAGATGATATCTTTTTCGGACTGATAGGGATGGCAAGGTGTGAATGCATCATGCCTGCAAATGAGATCGAACATCGGTCGACTGCAGAAAACCGGAAAGTACAGGAAACGGAGAAGGTGTTATCACAGGAAATTACAGAAATCCTTTTAATCAAGGGATGTGGGGAAGACTAGAGCCTAAGTTGCATCTTAAAGTTATGGTCAATCTCGAAGCTGTTAACAGATATTAGACGTTAACGAAACGAATTATGCGAATGCATTACGGACGTAGCCGAAGGCAAACCGTAATGGAGTGGGAACATAATTTATCCTCGTGCATATATTCAATTATAAATATTTCAGTAACAATTTTCATCTTCTTCATCTTCTTCTTCTCTTCTTTCTTCTTCTTCTTCTTCATCATCATCTTATTTTTCTTCTTTTTCTTCTTATCCTACTCTTTCTTCATCATCTTCTTCTTCTTCATCTTCTTCTTCTCCTCTTTCTTCTTCTTCTTCTTCTTCTTCTTCTTCTTCTTCGTCTTCTCCTCTTTCTTCTTTTTCTTAATCTTCTATTTCTTCTTCTTTTTGTTTTTCTACTCTTTATTCTTCCTCTCCTCCTCTTCCTTCTTCTCTTCATCTTCTTTTCTTCTTCTTCTTCCTCTTATTTTTCTTATTCTTCATCTTCTATTTATTCTTGGTTTTCTTCTTCTTCTTCTTTTTCTTCTTCTTCACATCTTTTTTCTCTTCATCTTCTTCTTCTTCTTCTTCTTCTTCTTCTCCTCTTTCTTCTTCTCTTCATCTTCATCTTCTTGTTCATCTTCTTCTTCTTCTCTTTCTTCTTCTTTTTCTTCTTTTCCTCAATTCCTTGTCCTCTTTCCTCCTTTTAAACTTCTTTTTTCTTCTTTTTCTTTCTACTACAAAAGCTTTCCGTTTCTTTTCATTCTCTTCCTTCTCTTTCTTTTTCTTTTCCTCTTCTTTTACTCAATCACGTTCTGCCTTTTTCTCACCCTCACCTCCTTCACTTTCTTTCTTCTTACTTGTCTTCTCTTTCTCCCTTTACTTTATACCTTCTTCTATTTGCGCTCTAGCACTTTCCCAACATAAACACTCCCTTTCTGTCTGTCTCTCTCTCCCTCTCTTGCTTCACTTTTTTCTCTGTCACACTCCTTTTCTATTTCAGCATCTTCCCCCATATATATCCCCCACCCCTTCTACATCTATATCACCTCTACTTTTTTTTCTTTTCTATTTCCGTTTTTTTTATTTTCTCTCTCTCTATCTCTCTTTTTATATATCGTTACCTTTCTATCTACAGTGCACTTCTTTCTTTTCCTAACTCTTACCCTAAACCCTAGCCCTAACCCTAACCCTTCTATCTAGTGCACTTCTTTCTATTCCTAAATCCACCTTCCTTCTTATTTTCTTTCTTTGTCTTCATCTATTGCCTATCTCTAGATCTATTGTCTCCCCCTCTCTCCACTCTCTTTTTCTCTGCGTCCCTATTTTCTTCTTCTACAATGTATTTTAGCTAACCCAATCTGTCCAAACTCATACACACACACGATAACATATAAATAAGTAAAAATTGTAAACAAGCAAATAAAATCTATGCACACAACACACACATAGAAACACACACACACTCACACACACACACACACACACACATATATATATATATATATCTATATATATATATATATATATATATATATATATACTAAAACTGTGTAGATCATGTGATTTTGTACGTGTGTCTCCGTGCACACTAGATGACGTCTTACTTAGACAAACCGTGTTCCGAAGGGGTCAGGTGTTGTTTACTGGACGCAACGTCTAAAAATCTTGGGTATATATATATATATATATATATATATATATATATATATATATATATATATATTTAGATAAAATGCACGATATATAATAAAATGAAATGCCGCGAACAACAGGATGTGTGTAAAAGACAAACGAAAAAAAAATAAATTAGATACAGGAATATATAATCAAAAAACGAGAGATGTTATCGGTTTAGTTCGGATCAAAAAGTGAAGATTTTAAATGTATTCGATAACATAAGAAAAAAGAAGAACGCATAACGGGATGTTATTGGCACGTGTTGTGCTATATGGAAACGAAAGAATAATGAAACCCGTGCGGAGAGACGTTAAAATGGGAAATCGGGAGGGAGGGAGAGACAGAAAATAGAGTAGTAAAAGGATAAGAAATAGAAATATAGATGAAAATAGATGACACACCCCTAATTTTTCCACATCATATTAATCTCTCTGACATTGTCGACAAACCCTAACCCTAACCGACAAACCGTAACACTTACCCTTTCCGTAACCTACCTCATATAAATCGCCTGACATTTGTTTAACACACAATTTTTTTCACCTCCAAATTATAAATTATCACGCCTTCAACTTTCTTCATATCACTCTGCACAACACACCAAACTAAATAAAATAAACCCTAGCCCTAACCCTAACCCCAAACGGTCAACAGTTCTCAGTCTTTAGAAAACCAACAAATAAAATAAACCCTAACCCTAACCCTAACCCTAACCCTCACCCTATACATTTTTACTCCAACCACAACAACAGAATAAAATCAAGAATGATGATAAGCTCATTCGTTAGAGCTCTTAACATTTGCATAAACCTACATCGAGAACACTTACAAAGCTTTAACACATCTTCGATTTTTCACTTAAATCACTAAACGCAAAACCTTTAATATTATCCACACCAAAAACAAACTAACACCACAAAAGTGTCCCCTCCATTCCAGCACAATGAACACCGACATGACCGAGAGAAATAAATCTTACATAGTTCACCCGACTAAAACAATTCAAATCTAACATCAAAATAAAAACATCAACCTTCAAAACAATTGAGAATTTACTCAACACTTCACCCCGTTCCCAACTACTTCCTAAGCGCATTTCTTCCCTAGAAGGCTTTTTTATATTGGTAAAACAGCCAGAAATATAAAATCCCACATTTACGAACACAAACCTTACCTCAAATACAACAATCCTACTAGCGCACTAGTCATACACAGATACACTTTTACTCACAATTTTGACTTTTCAAACTGCACCCTCATTAAGATCGAATACTCTCTTCCACGTCGCAAGTGAATCGAAAGCGCTATAATACTTCTCTTATTACCATCTAACGTAAACCTTTGAATCGGATTTCATTCCTGAAACAAAAATCTGACAAAAATCGCACTGAAACAATACAATATTTCACGCCACTGCTAAAATAACTGCGATACCGGTTAAAGTTGTTTTCTCTTCTTTACTACATTCTTTACAACGAGCAGCGAAAGTGATCTTACAACAACAAACTGTGTAGGGTCTAGCATGAAGCTATTTGTACTGCTTGTTATTAAACTCACTCAGAGTGCCCGGCCTTTAGTAAAGGGGACTTATAATAATATTTATGAATAACTATTACTTATTTATTACCTACAGACATCGATGTTTCATGCTAACGCAATCTTCAGTGCAGGAGTTAATTCTCGACGGTCGACGGGTTCGAACTCCGATCAGAAATCGCCACTGATAAAATGCACGATATATAATAAAATGAAATGCCGTGAAAGACAAGATGTGCGAAAAAGACAAAAAGAAAAGTAAATTTAAATACAGGAAAAAATCATCAAGAAACGAGACATTGTACCGGATTATAATCGCACCAAGGAACGTCTTCAGAAAAATAACAAATTTAAATGTATTCGATAACTGTAAAAACATGGGAAAACGCTTACTAGCCGTCATTACTATGATGTTTAAGTCAATTAAGTTTGAATTATCTCGCTTAACCCTGATAATGCCGTAAATGGCGGACAGAAAGCGTTTATTGATTAACCGTGAATTTATTTTTAAACAAAAATACTGGATGAATTTCCGTAAATTTCGGTGTACTTTCTTTATTTACCATAACATGTAAGTACATAATAAAGTGTTTGTGCTATTTTTTTTTGAAGGGCAATATAGATATAGAGGTTATCCTGCAGAATCACCAGATAGACATTAACATTTATTCATATAAATAAATATAAACATTTTTGTAATTTTTATACAAATTTATTTATATGATTTGGATTATTCGAACTATTGTTCTTATATTGAGTGTTATTCTCACGTTTCTGCCGAAACGTAGTGAGAATGCAAAGAACGATGAGAACAGTACTCCAAAAAATCAGTCTTCATCTAAACATTTAATAAACATAAATGTATTTATCTTTAATAAGATACCGCCAAGAAATTAAAAGTAGGAGGAAATTAATTTGCCTGTACGATGAGTGGTTCGACTCTTTTCTCCTTAACTTTGTTTTGCTTGTTTAAGTCTAAGGCTTAATTTTATAAATCTGGAAAACGTGCAAACAAGTCACTTTCTTTTTTTCTTATTATAGCGCGAGATATGTGATTATAAGTTCATCACACGAAAAAACGTAACATTACGTATATGACTGTGGGTGTTCTCTTTTTTTTAACTGGCAATTTATTTACTAAATTTGAAAACAAACTACTTACTTTACGACGGTCGCACTTAGGAGCGAGGTAACCCACTGCCTTTCTCCATGTGACGCCGATAACGGGAAGGAAGGGGGAAGAGGGAGATAGTGACAGAGAGAGAGGGAGAGAGAGAGAGAGAGAGAAGTGGGTCAGTCAGTCAATCACCTTCTTCTCTTTCTGAACTCTTGCTCGTATATCTTTGTGTAGTTAAATTAGAATTACCGACCCTCAAAGTTAATCAGAAAATATGTTTAATAATTTATGCATTTTTTATTAAATTCCTTCAATTAATTGTTGTTAATAGCGACGAAAATATTGCATAGACATGGAACAGATGGGACGATAAAATTACGAATCACTAACACCAAGCATTTATTAATTATAGACTGTTTAAAACGTAGTTATGCTAATTAGACAGATCTATAAATGTCGATGGGCCTTTTCTTGGACTTTATATACAGTATTCCAAAACGAATAAGCGTTATTATTGATTTAAGTAACATCAGCCAGTTTACAAAAATGAAAAAAGAACTTTCGCCTTTTCTCGTGTGTATATATATATATATATATATATATATATATATATATATATATATATATATATATATATATATATATATATATATATATGTAGTTGAAGACCACGGAGTTTTCTTTCTTTGCTATCTTTCTGATTGATTTCTCGATACGGCAAGCGATTCGTCGGTTTTCCGGTGTCAATTGGTGGATTATGGCTCCAAACGTTGTATCTTGGGCCATTTCTCGGGCGCTTTTGGTCTCGCGACCGTCTTCAGAAGGCTGTGTCTTATTATTAGTGAAGACCCGCATTTATTTATTTTTTGGTTATATCTATTAATTTACATATATATATATATATATATATATATGTTTATTCTTTTATTTACTTACTTTTTAATTCGAGAAATGGCCCAAGATACAACGTTAGGTGCAATAATCCACCAATTGACTCCGGAAAACCGACGAATCGATCGCCGCGTCGAGAAATTAACAAGACAGATAGCAAAGAAAGAAAACTCCGTGGTCTTCAACGAAACATGTATAATATATATATATATATATATATATATATATATATATATATATATATATATATATATATATAGTTGTGCGTTATTGTTAGTAAATAATCCACCAATTGACACCGGAAACTCGACGAATCGCTCGCCGAGTCGAAAAGTTAACCAGAAAGATCGCAAAAAAAGAAAACTCCGTGGTCTCTAACGACACATCTATAATAAATGACTTGCTGTCGAAATATATATATATATATATATATATATATATATATATATATATAACTTTGTATACATGCACTACTAAATGTTAAAATAAAAAAATACTAATGTGCTCCTATTACTCACCGTGTCGCCTAGAATATATATTCAAAAATTCAGAATGATACGTTCATTAGTTTAGAAGATAATCCTGTACGTAGAAATATATAAATATATACACATACCTAACTTTATATAATCGAGATAGTGTTGTCGATTCATTAGCGTGTTTCTCTTTCCATTCGATCTTACTTCCTATCTCACATACATCACTCTAAACATACACGCATAGATCGAGTCTTTTCATTGGCAGATATGATATTACTAATAAAAGATGTAAATAGCAAGTTACAATTGACTGTTCTTTATCTATACTCGAGTCCGATGGTGATAATACTAAATATTTTACAAAAGCGAGTGATAATTTAATTAGCAGAGATGGAATGCCATGATATCTGTTTATTAACGATACATTCCGTCGACAGCAGTCATGCAGGAATCACGCGTAATTTCAACGAGTTCGCCATCATTTCTATAGTTTATACTAGCTGTACCGATCCGGCGTTGCCCGAGATTCATTGCGTTCAATTTTTTTTTAAGTATGTCTATTAAGATAAAAAAAACAAACCCTGATAATTTTAAATCGAAATGATTTTAATGCAATAGTATGTTATTTCCTACTTTAATGTTAATTCTTTCGGAATAAAATCCTTCTTCAAAGATGACCAGAATTGTGTCATGTTCGCTTCTTTTCTTCTGATTTGTTAATAAGTCCGCGTTATGGTCGGTGGTTAGTAATTCCAGTATTCTGAACGCGATGCATGTGGCATGCTGAGATATGAAGAAATATGTAGTTCACTTGCAAGTATTGATAAGTTGTTTTCTGTACAGAATTTCAACCACGGAAAACCGACTTTTGCCGAAAAAGATTTATGTTAAAAAAACATCAAATGAAACGACAAATAAAGACAGCGTCAAACGAAAATGGATTAAACTGAAAATGTGGTTGATTGTTATGTTATACCCTAAACGCAACCTGTAACTATGTACTAATTGACTGTTTGTCGACGACCGTAGTCCTTGTGTTTTTAAGGACTGAAGAATTATCAAAAAAAAAAAAGAAATGAGAAAAGTTATTGTCGACGACCTTTGTGTGTTTGTGGTTCTTAAACAGAATTTGAACAGAACCAAACCGACGTTTGCCAACTAAAACTTACAACTTCAGTTAGGGTTGGTTTAGGGTAAAAAAACAATTCGATTCAAAATGCTGTAGAAGTACCGTTTTTGTAAATTACCTAAAAAGATATAGAGGGGTAGGATTAGAGTTAGGGTTAGGGTTAGAGTTAGGGTTAGGGTTAGGGTTAGGGTTAGGGTTAGGGTTACAGTGAGGGTTAGAGTTAGGGTTAGGGTTAGGGTTAGAGTTAGAGTTAGAGTTAGGGTTAGAGTTAGAGTTAGAGTTAGGGTTAGAGTTAGGGGTAGAGTTAGGGTTAGAGTTAGGGTAAGGGTAAGTGTTAGAGTTAGGGTTAGGGTTAGGGTTAGGGTTAGGGTTAGAGTTAGAGTTAGGGTTAGGGTTAGGGTTAGAGTTAGAGTTAGGGTTAGAGTTAGGGTTAGGGTTAGGGTTAGGGTTAGAGTTAGAGTTAGGGTTAGAGTTAGAGTTAGGGTTAGAGTTAGGGGTAGAGTTAGGGTAAGGGTTAGGGTTAGGGTTAGGGTTACGGTTAGGGTTAGAGTTAGGGTTAGGGTTAGAGTTAGGGTTAGAGTTAGGGTTGGAGTTAGGGTTAGGGTTAGGGTTAGAGTTAGGGTTAGGGTTAGAGTTAGGGTTAGGGTTAAAGTTAAGGTTGGGGTTAGAGTTAGGGTTAGGGTTAGGGTTAGGGTGAGGGTTAGGGTTAGGGTTAGGGTTAGGGTGAGGGTTAGGGTTAGGGTTAGGGTTAGGGTTAGAGTTAGGGTTAGGGTTAGGGTTAGGGTTAGGGTTAGGGTTAGAGTTAGGGTTAGAGTTAGAGTTAGAGTTAGGGTTAGGGTTAGAGTTAGGGTTAGAGTTAGGGTTAGAGTTAGGGTTAGTGTTAGGGTTAGGGTTAGGGTTAGGGTTAGAGTTAGGGTTAGGGTTAGGGTTAGGGTTAGAGTTAGGGTTAGGGTTAGGGTTAGGGTTAGAGTTAGGGTTAGAGTTAGGGTTAGTGTTAGGGTTAGGGTTAGAGTTAGGGTTAGGGTTAGGGTTAGGGTTAGGGTGAGGGTTAGGGTTAGGGTTAGAGTTAGGGTTAGGGTTAGGGTTAGGGTTAGGGTTAGGGTTAGGGTTAGGGTTAGAGTTAGGGTTAGAGTTAGAGTTAGAGTTAGGGTTAGGGTTAGAGTTAGGGTTAGAGTTAGGGTAAGAGTTAGGGTTAGTGTTAGGGTTAGGGTTAGGGTTAGAGTTAGGGTTAGTGTTAGGGTTAGGGTGAGGGTTAGGGTTAGGGTTAGGGTTAGAGTTAGGGTTAGGGTTAGGGTGAGGGTTAGGGTTAGGGTTAGGGTTAGAGTTAGGGTTAGGGTTAGAGTTAGAGTTAGGGTTAGTGTTAGAGTTAGAGTTAGGGTTAGGGTTAGAGTTAGAGTTAGGGTTAGGGTTAGTGTTAGGGTTTGAAAAGTTTTTTGATTGTTTACCCTCGTAACTAAAAATATGTCTCGGGAAAAATACAAAAGTTGTTTCATTGGTTATTTACGTTCAGAATAAATCCTTAATAACGGTGAGTTCTTTTTATTTGTTGTTTTTAATTATTACTATCGACGGCTTGTTTTATTCGGCTGTTTCCGTAAATCTGCTTCAGCAAAAGTCAGTTTTGTTTGGTTCAAATTCTGTAGAAACCGGACTCAACTCAATGTCCCACCTACTGGAAAACAATGTCTGCTTGAGAAGTTCCTCGGGTCACCAGTCCCAACATAAACCACCCACTACTCGCCTAATTGCAACCAATGAACTATTATGTGTGGTTTTAGTTAGTAAAAACACCTACAGTACAGTAGTGCTATACGAAGGACGAGTTAATGGTCAGTATCAAACCGGTGTTCCGCCGTTTCTCGAAGGAAACGGTCAAGAAGGACACATTGAGGTCAAAGTGGAGGCTTAGGGTGGCTTCTCCGAGTGAGCTGTATTCGACAAATGTTGCTCTAAATGATACACTTCGGATTTAAAAAATAGATCAATCATTTGACTAAGCTCAAAGTGTAGCATTATTTTGTCTCGGACTGTCATCACCACTAATACATTTTAACCCTTTTCTTTATCGTCAGTCACCTGGGGCGCCATCAGTAGGGAATGCTGAGGGGTCCGATCAGACTATTTTTGTTCTCGACCTAAATTGCCCGCTTTTTATGGGGAAATTCTATTCCCACACAAAATCGACCTTGCATCACATGCAGTATTTGTGGAAGGATGGTTAATTTAACTTAGCTCATAATGTAATAGCTCTTTGCAGGTCTCAGAAGGTCATCATAACTTAAACATGTTAACGCTTTCTCATCGCCATTGGAACGGTGGATACGTGGTAGCGTGACAGTTATGTCGTCTGTAAGTCTATTTCCTGGCAAGCGAGCCGAAACCCAGCTAACAGGGCCATGATTAAATCTAAGAAAGCACCAGCATCAGGATCTGTCGTCCTCTAGTTGTCTTCGCCTCTATGTAGGGCAGGGGCAGACCACACCCGGCCCGCGAGCCACATCCGGCCCGCGAAGGCTTAGCGTCCGGCTCGCCACCCTGCTATGCTTTATTATTGCAATACGGCCTGCGGACCTCCCAGTATAACTCATATCATTTTGTGACGTAGACGTAAGAGTAGATTTCAATTAAGATTTACAGTGGGATAAAAATGTATGAATATCAGCGAGTGATGATTCATGTATATTTCATTTTTCTTTAACTATTAAGAGATAAAAATAGAAAAAGAGAAAGAGAGAAGCAAAGTGGAAACGAGAGACGAAAAAAGCGCATAAAACATAGAACCTATGTGGGTGTGTAAAAACGAATGCTGGATCAACTTGCTACTTCCCCCGTCATTATTTTTTATGGTTCCAAAATGGCTCTTCGTCGGCGCCTTTTATAACATTACATACAGAAGTCTCCTGAGAAAAAATATCAGATTTGTAGAGTTTCCAATGCAATTTTTGTACAAATTATTCATGTAAACAAAATATAGTAATTCTGAGATTTCGTTTTTCACTCCGGCCCGCGATCTCCTTCCAAAAGTCTCATCTGGGCCTCACTCTGAAAAGGTTGCCCACCCCTGATGTAGGGCAAACAAAGATGTGTCAGACGTGGAACCGCACATCACTGGAGTGAGGATAGCAACGTTGTTACTGCGTTCTGCGTTATTCCGTTGTGCGTTCTGGGTCAGACTTTTCCAACTTCGCATGAAATCGTTTAGCACTAAAAACGCTTTAAAATAAGCTCAAACACAAATGAACTTGTCCAGGTAGGTAGAAGAGTAACTTTTCTTGCGTTTGGTAACATTTATTTGTTGTCTATTTGTTTTTGACCTATTTTTCGTTCTGTTAGCTGTCGTTAAAAATACCCATGTTAATCGCCGGCGGCCATGGTCTATTTTTATTATTTATTGAAAACTATAACATTCTGACTAGTTATGTTTTCAACCTTATTTTTTCACTTTTACTTTCGTTAAACTTCTTTTTTTTTACCCGAGTCATTTATCCCGACGAAAGTCACACGAAGATAAGTTTTTTATTTTATTATTTTTTTTTAAGAGAAATGTATGGATTGTCAGTTGAAATGAAGAATATTATGAGAGGATTGAAATTGATGAATGGAGTGAACAAAATTTAATTACTTGTTACTTAAGTATTTTACATTGGATTTGAAGACTACACTGTTGTAGCCTGCAGGGAAGCAGTCCTCTCAAATTAACGGCCCACTTAACAACAACAAGCAAGACATTACACCCTTCTTTCGATGAGGACTGGTTAATTTCCTGTTTGCTGGGTCGTTCTTACTATCGAAGAAGTGCCGACCGGATCATACACGTATATTTTCTTCATATCCAGAGTTCTTCCTTTTTGTGTAGC
>OY744538.1:83992231-84004731 GCA_963556195.1 Sepiola atlantica | reverse complement strand
TATATATATATATATATATATATATGTATGTATGTATATATACATATATATATATATATATATATATACAGGGTGGGCCAAAATAAGGGTCCTATCTTTAAATTTGAATAACTTGAATTTGAATAACTTCCACAAAATAAAAGTTAAACTCACCAAACTTTATATGTGTGTAGACTGACCCTTCCGAGATGTTTTGAAATAAACAAAACAAATTTTAGCCGAAAAACACTTCTTAAAACTTACAAAAACTAAAGTATTGTTTTTTACACTGTTTTGAGTTTTTTAAGCAAAAATAATGTTTGTAAATAAGGGTACGTTCCTTAGGGCTAATACGGCTCATGCTTGCTTCGGAAGCAGTCCTTTACTTATTCTAAAAAAAATTTTTTTTAAATCAATAAATAAAATAGTTATGAATTTTTAAAAATAAGGCCCTTATTTTTGCCCACCCTGTATATATATATATATATGTGTCTGTGTGTGTGGGGGGGGGGGTATACGCGTGTGCTTGTATATATTTGTATTTTATTTCGTGTTCGTTGACTTATAGGAATACAAAATGCTTTTGAAACCAGAATTTTCGGCCACTGCCTGCGACCTTCTTTAGTGTAATCCATGCGATTTGAAAGTCGAAACAATTTGCTTGTATTACATCTTCTTCACCATCTCACGAAGGCCTTTTACTCTTTGCTTTGTACGCAATCTTCAAGTAAGACGCTCGACTGAGCACCACTACTTTGTCTCTCTTTGTAAGACAATTACAGCAAGAACTCGTCCTCGACCACAACTACAAATAACTTTCTTGTATTCCACAAAATGCTTAGCTCAAGACAGAATTTCCATGAACAGAGTTTCTTTCCAAGAAGTTAATATCTGTGAAACACATTACCATGATATCGTTTCCCTGCAGGATACAACATGGTCGTCTTTTAATACAATGTCAACAAATAGCTGGCAATAAGTAATCAAACTTAATCATGTTCAATCCTCTCATAATATTCTTCATAGTTAAGCCACTAATCCCTCCTTCTCATGAAGCATTATCCTCAAGTTGCATTTGGCCTTGATAAACGGTGACTTCACTATCACTGTTTTTCATGTGGATTGGTTATATTTAATACTTTATACATTCTAAAGAAACCCAAAATAGATTTAATCTTTTTTTTACTGATGTGACACCTCCTTTTCCATGACAACAAATTTCTTTTAATTATAAACCATCTACCTATGATTAAGTAAAAATTTAAAACATACCATTTTTTTTTACTTATATTCCCCCTAAACAAAGAACATTCCTTCTGAAACGTAAAGAGTAATTATGAATTTGAGGCCAGATGTATAGTTGCATCATAAGTTGAGAGTTGTGCAACAAGATGTTTGTTCGCATTACATTTAAATATCGGTATGTCGATAGATTTGGGGAAACAGTAATCAGGGAGGGATTTCCAAAGGCAAGCAGTTCGAGGAAAGAAGCTATTAGAATAGAACACCTTCCGGTATATGGGGACCTCGACAGTGAAAGGGTGATATTTAGCTGATTGTGTCGGGTTAGTCGGGAGTATTTACGTTGAGGGGGCATAAGTGCAGCAAGTTCCACGGAGCACATTCCGTTGAAGTACATGTATCATTGCAGCTATCGGGGCAGTATGTAACTATAAGATTATAGGTTTGTTTTTGGACCCTATCTAAAAGATAGAGACTATTGGTTTGTGCACCAGCCCAGATGTGGTAGCAATACTCGATGCGTGGCTTTGTAGACATATAGGATACTGGCAGGTGTAAGACGTTTTCTAACCTGTTAAAAGTATTTCAATTTCTTGAATTCAATATAATGACAATTATAATTTCACTTTCTAATATCCCATTAATTTATTTATGTGCAACATTTTAACTAATTAAACATATTATTTAGTAACGTTATAATAAAATTGTCAGTGTAATTAAATAATGTTTATACCTAGTTACCTTACACTATATTGGTTAAAGTTTAGCAACATAATAGATTATATTAATCTATTTATTCACGCATTTTTTAGTTATTTACCTTGCATCGTAATATTACTGTTTTTGATATTATAAATCTTTGATAAGTTAACCAATTTGATTATAACAAAAATAAAGTTATATCCCTTGCATGAAAATATTGCTATTTTTCAAATTAATAAATCGTTATTTTAACAATTTTGAGTACCAAATTATGTCACAATTTTTGTAATTTTTTTTTAATTAAATGAATATAATTGACGAGTTTCCGAAAGTCTTATGTGTTTCACGCGTGGTTGACGCGTATTTGAATGGAAAATATTGGCACATCATGAAAAACATTATTTTCGTAAAGTTATTTGAAAAATTTAGAATATCAAGTAATGTTATAATTTTGTCGATTTTTTATTTATTAAATGAATAAAATCATTTATTTAAATTTATATATTTCATGGACCTTCGGGGAGAATGTGTATGTATGTATATATATATAGACACACACACACACATATATATATATATATATATATATATATATATATATATATATATGTGTGTGTGTGTGTGTGTGTGAGTATTTATGTATATATATACATATGTATATATATATATGTATATATATGTATATATATATGTGTGTGTATTTATGTATGTATATATATATATATATATATATATATATATATATATATATATATATATATATATATATATATATTACTATTTCATGTATCCACCTAAAACTTTATAAGGAGATATAAGTTTGTATGCATCAATTTTCAGTATTTACTTCAACAGTGCTCGATGCGTAATTAGAGCTAGGTAGTAAGCTATGAAAATATATTTATGGCAATTAAGCTACACAGAGGCTCCCGTGTTGCATCCCCGGGGGAATATTCAGGCTAAAATGCATTTTAGCCTGAAGATTCCACCCGGGGATGAAACACGGGCGCTTCTGTGTAGCTTAATTGCCATAAATATATTTTCATAGCTGACTATATATATATATATATATATATATATATATATATATATATATATATATATATATATATATATATATATATATATAGTCAGCTATGAAAATATATTTATATATATATATAGTAAGTTATGAATATATATTCATGGCAATTAAGCTACACAGAGTCTCCCGCGGGAATCCTCAGGCTAAAATGCATGGAGTTTGTTTTTATATACACTGCTAGCACGTTAACCAATCAGATTCTTTGTTGTTCTCCTAGTCAATCGTTGGGCTTCTCACGAACAAAAATCCGGTTAATTTTACTTCCTACTTTCTGGTCTATTGTTCTGTTTTCTATATAGTTGCCTATATCCTGTTTCTTTGTTGTGTCAATATAATGGGTGAACTTATTTTAACACGTGGTTCCTTGTATTTCTATTTGAGGTTTTAGTTTTTAACTTGCTAGGTTTTAGTTTAGTTTAGTTTTTTTTTACTTATTTGTTTGTTTATTTATTCATTTTTTTTCATGTATTGTTATCCTAAGGTGAATTTTATTCTTCGCAGGCAGCTGTTTGATATCTCACTTCTACAGTTTTATAGATTTTGGGGTCTTTAAAGTTTAGTATTTCAAATATTATTCAGATATAATCTACACGGCTCGTCTAAATTTCTACAAGATGTAAAATATTCGCCATTAAAGAAACTTCCCGGGCAGAGATGACAAAGGAAAGTGTTTTAAAGTGGAAAAAGGGCCTGTTGTATCATTTCCCATTCAATTATTGGTTAGTGTCCATTTTCTTTGAGCTCCCACTAGTGGTGTGCTAATACTGTTTTAATTCGACGTTCTCTGTTTTTAAATGTGCTTTAGTGGTCATACTATATGGTTATTTAATCTAGGGAGGTCATACCCACGTAGTATTTCTTGTTATTCCTTCGCAAATATTGTGGCTTGGTAAACAATACTTTTGGTTAGGCATTTATTTTGTAGTGGACAAAGTGTACGATTTATGCAGTTACATCTTTTCTATTCATTGCTAACTTTTTCATTTCTATATGGGTGATTAGGGTTTTGTTTATTTCTATCTGTAGTGTTTATATTTTTGTTCTTCTTAGTGTTATTTTTGCTATATTTGTCACTTTTTTATGTAATTTATTCCTCACTGCTGTTCGCTTTTAATATTTTATTATTGTGGTCCTTAATTATCATTTCTAGGTTTTCGGAGCAGCTGTAGGACAGTTTTAGACTATTTTTATTGAATATTGTATGCAGGGGATTATAATAGAATAAAGGCTTCGGGTAGTTGGCGCTTAAGTCTAATATCACCATGTATTGTATGTTCTTTGTTTGGTGTCTATACCAGCCGAGGTTCGCCTTGGCATCATCCTTGTATTTAAAGTTCCGATCCGCGTAGCTCAAGTCTCCCTTCGTATCGGGATGACGTATAGTTAGGCTGAATACTGAGATATGCACCTCGCACTACAGACTCATTCAAGGAGTCATTTACCTCCCCCCCCCCCCCCACAGCGGAAAGATGTGACACAAGGTGGGGAAAAGTGGGATTTGAAAAACCAGCGCTGTAGAGGAAGAACACTTTGACCGACCAAAAATTGACTTGGAAGCTCTGTCGGCATTCTCTGTCGATTAGCAATAAACTAATCCCTCCTCAGATGGCGAGATGGTGGTAAAGCCTGGGAGGGTTGACCTCCTAGAACTACATAGGACTATACCGCAGACCGGCTAAGAACCAAGCACACCAGCATGCTGAATACTCTGATAGTTTGGATTTACTATGAAAAGAGAACCCCGAAAGGCGCCTAAATTTTATTCAGTATTGTGCCTTAGTTAATTACCAGTCGGCTGAGGCGCCCCTAACTGGAAATGCCGTCGACTTCGTTCTCGGATATTTTTGCACCCAGCCAGTACCTTCTTATGGAGCCGTCTATACCTCGCAATACGACTTTGTATCAAATCACGCATGATGGATACTTATACATCCTGCCTTGCTTTATTTTTCTTTTCTTATCTTTCTGTTTTTGCTGGAGATGGGGCATCCTACCGGATGCCAGACATTCACCGGCTATTTCAGACATTTAACGAGGAGGCTTCAACAGTGTATACAAATTCCACTGTCAGGCTGAAAAAAGGTAAACTTCACTTAACATTCATTTAACGTATACATACTTGCTTTTCACTTGGAATTAAAAGTGAAACCAAGACTCTAGATTCTTTTGTATATACAGTTCCACGTTGAATTATTTCATGATATCTGTTTTCGTTTCTTGTGTATAGTGTTCATATTCAATCGATAAAAAAATCACTCCAAAGTTAACATCTATTAATAATTGAGATTATGTATCTGTTTTTTTTTCTTTCTTATCTTTATTTAGATTTTAACCGTCTCTTTAAGTGCAGTTTCTATTTATCTTGCACTCGGTTCACCGGGTATACTCGCCAGATAGCTCTTGAAATTCTTCTTCATTAGTCCTGTTTCTCCTATAATTACTGGTATGATGGAGATTTTCCTAAGATTCTACTTTCTTTTCATGTCGTACATAAGACCTTGGTATTTCGTAATATTTTCCTTTTCTGCTCTGTTCAATCCTGCATCATTAGGGACACTGACTTTTACTAGGGTTGCTATTTTCTCCCTTTTGTCCCATATTACGATGTCAGGTTTAACAGCTCCGTTTTCTAGATATGTAGCTGTAGGAATTGCATAGTCATAGTGGATAGGAACACAGTCGGACGTTTCAAATTGATATTTCCTGCTTAGGAAACACAAAAACATCTACCACTTCAAAACATTAAATGGAAAAGTTTTATATACTAAATAAAAATGAAAACATAACTTACTCTCAAATGCGAAGTATCGGATCATTTTTCGTTTAGAAATAAATAAGAAAATCGGAAGAGAACGAAAAAAATATATCGAAAAATTGAAGACGAATCTTATTTCACGCGAAGCGGATCGAATAAAAAATATTTCGGATCTGCCAATTATTGAGAAAGTTGGGAAAAAGGAGAAAATAAAACCTCCGTTTATATAATGTTGAATATATATATATATATATATATATATATATATATATATATATATACATACAAAAAAAAACAGAATCCCGCTTCGCTAGATAATCGGAAAAGGAAGGAAACGTTAGACTTAATTATTATACATTTGTTTATAAAACTAGCTTAATACCCGTCCCAAGACGGGTAAAATTAATTCCCCGGAGTGAACAGTTTTGCACCACTTTTATGTCCGCTATGAACACAACAGTTTTGCACCACTTTTATGTCCGCTATGAACACAACAGTTTTGCACCACTTTTATGTCCGCTATGAACACAACGGTTTTGCACCACTTTTATGTCCGCTATGAACACAACAGTTTTGCACCACTTTTATGTCCGCTATGAACACAACGGTTTTGCACCACTTTTATGTCCGCTATGAACACAACAGTTTTGCACCACTTTTATGTCCGCTATGAACACAACAGTTTTGCACCACTTTTATGTCCGCTATGAACACAACAGTTTTGCACCACTTTTGTGTCCGCTATGAACACAACGGTTTTGCACCACTTTTATGTCCGCTATGAACACAACAGTTTTGCACCACTTTTATGTCCGCTTACGAAGATTAAAATCGAGATATAATGATAATAAACCTTATGTTTAGAATCTTTATTCTGATTTCGATCAAAATTACAATATATGATTTTTATTCTAAAAAAATGTCTAAAAGTCAGGACTGACGATTAAGGGGCCTAAAGAAACAATAGATATTCAAGGAATCTTGGTTAATTGATGTATAATGATTATGGATAGTACGCATCCTAAAACCATTTAAAATATACCAAAGAAACTGAAATTTGGAGAATATTTGTTCATTGATGTCAATAAATATTGCAAAAATTACAAAAATATCAGAGGTATCTGAATTTTCATGAAGGGATTCCACCTGTTTTTCCTCTTTTGCATACAACTACATTAAACTAAATATAGCCCATATTACAACCCCGTGCACCTAGCAGTTCTGCTCTAAAATTCCTAATGAGATGTTTATTAGTGTTAGAGGGTATCCTATACATACAATTATATAAATATTTACACATACCTAATTTTATATAAATGAAAATAACACAAAATACACGTTAAAATATTCCTGAGTTCTCGGATTTAGTCATGTTTGAAAAGATATTTAAGTTTAATTTTTCTAATTAGCCTAATTATCAACTATTAAGTTTCTGCCTATCACTCTCACCTCCTGTCATTAAAACGTATTCTAATTTTACAGTGTCTATCATCTTCGCTTCAGTCTCTCTTTCTCTCTTTCTCTCTCTCTCTCTCTCTCTCTCTCTCTTTCTATCTATCTATCTCTGTCTGTGTTTATTAACAGTCAATAGTAATAAAACTGACTATCAAACCCAACATAGAATAATCCATCTTCTCATCTTTCTCTTCTTTTTCTTGTTCCTCTTTTTCTTCTTTTTCCTGCATCGTCGTCTTCTTTCTCGTCTTCGTCTTCTACTTCTACCTCTTCCCCTTGTTTCTGTTCTTTCTCTTCTCCTCTTCTCCTTCTTCTTCTTTTTCTTCTTCTTCTTTTTCTTTCAATTCTCCATTGTTCTCCATCTGTTTATCAGCCAATCAGATTCATTCGAAACAGTCTTCGATTAATCTTCAAGGTCGATATATCGATCTTTGCTTTAAAGTAAAGATCAAAGACGCAACATTGATACACATCAGAAGGAAGTAAAACAATGTCTATTCGCGTTCATTTTGTTTTTGTGCTCTTATCAAATAAAAGAATCATCTAATTGTTTCAGACTAAAATAAAACTTCATTTACTAGAATTGTTCCGGGATCGAACGCAGTACACCATCAAGTAGACATCCAACTCTAAAGTACAGGATATATAAGGAGAAAAGAAGAATAGAACTAGGCGATAGTCATAGGGGTGCGAAAGAGGAGTGTCAGAGTATAAAATATAAAGTAGGACGACATTAGTCCCAGGAAATTACTGAACACTAAGTTACAATAAAACATTACTAAAAAAATCAAAAATTTAAGAAAACAATCTTATGCATGAGCCATAAACATAGACACATAAAAATGGAAAATGAAAAAAAGAAAAACCAAAAAATATTATTTATGTATTCATCAACGTTTCGTTTTTTTACATTTCCTCAGGATGATTGTGAAAACAAAATAACGAACAAGTACAAAATATATGAAACAATGGTAGTAGGAGGAGTAGATCTTAAAAGGCCGCTTATGAAAAGAATAAATTATGAGCTACAAATAGATGGTGGCAGTCGGAAATTGAGTTGACAGTAGAAAGTGTGGGGAAATGGTGGGGGTTGGAGTTATAAAATCATTAGGGAGAGGGGGAGTGAGCTTGTGTGATGTAAGCCGAGAGTGGTCGGTTATGACAAGATAAGTTATGGGGTCATCAAGATGGCGAGAGACATTACAATAACTGTGGGGCAAACATTAGTAGCGGTCGGAGTTATTTAAATCATGAAGGAGGACGAGGAGGAGTTATATTTATTTAAAATTTCAAAGTTTGTATCGAAGCATAGGACCTAAAGCGTTCAATAATAATAATAATAATAATAATAATAATAATAATAATTACCGGCGAGAAATCAATGGTAAGAGACTGTTGCGATACCGCATCGTTCTCGAAAAGAGGTGTCACTTTAACAACGCATTGTTATCGCCTTCAAAAAAAAAATAATAATATTATTCTTATATATATATACAATTTCATTAAAATAGAAAAAATTTCGCGAGTTCGACAACTAAAACAGCCCAAAATAAACAGAAAAGTACACATTGATCGTTGCCCGAAGGTCAAGTAAACGTTTCAACCAAGCAGATACCTTGCTAATTGAACCTTGCTACTTTGGGTGATGACCATAGGCGTTGACATCGGCGAGATACCACTAAAAAGATAACACTAATAATTGAATCGTTATAGCTAGGCTTCCTATCGTCTTTGTCGTTATCACAGAGTCCAACTGTATCGACACTCTGGTAATTGAAGTGCAGAACCTAAGAATCCTCTCTGATAATTGAGTCACTGTTTATTGAACTCGGCATCCTGGTGTATCAAAACAGCTTCTTTCCTTTCTAATGAGATAACATTAAATTACCTGGAACTGAACCGGTAAGCCAAAGATTGCAATTGTATGCTTGCACCTCATAGTGAATAGACACACCAGTCTTTATTTATCTATATTTCCTTGCCTCCCCACGAGAGACGATTCATGTAAGGTAAATCCAGCTTTCTAATTGAGACACTGGAGACAGAACAGATAAAGCGACGTTTCAGAACAGATACTACACTTTGCTTCTAGTGAAAAGGCCAAGAAAATCACGAGTCATCGAACACGTAGACGTTTGCCTCTTTTATCACATATTGATAAAACTGAAAAGTCCGCACTGATAATTGAACCCGGATCTCCCCTCTCAAACTACCCCTAAAAATCAACTACTCATTGGAAGCTTATACTAAGATATAGCTAAAAATTATCGTTTTGCTCAACATCACCTTGAGCAAGGATCTTTAATTACACGACGTGTTGTCGCACTGTTCGGTAGAGCATTGCATAGGCGGACGGGAAGAAGCGTAGGTTCTAGTCTCAGACGCAAACCCACAGGAGCAATGTTACAAGATTTTGCCACTTTGACATCTTATATAATGACACAAGTCATTGGATTAATTAGACTAAAACACAACATGTCTCTGAACAACTAGAAGCGTAACTTCTTGGCCTGTCCTTTTGGCTAGGAAGAAAGTGTAGTATCTGTTTCGATGGATACTGCACCCTATAGACCGGTGTCGTCTTGTCCTTTGTGGCTTGATTCCGCATGTCTGTGCGTTTGTCCTGTGCAGTTCTAGGACGTTCACCCTTCCAGGCTTTGCCTCCCCTCTTTGGGGAAGAGTAAGTTTATTGCTTACTGCCTGAGGCGCCCCTACCGTGGAATGCCGACGGGGCTGCCCAGGCAATTTTTAATGGCCAGAGTGCTCACCTTCCCGGGCGCTGGCTTTTCAAATCCCACTTTCCCGAGCCGACCTTGGGTCACATCTTACCTTGTGGGAGTAAGATAAAACTGGCCTTGTGCCTAACCTCCTGGAGAGGAGGTAAACAATAACTAGAATACTCAGGTCGCCAATGAGACTGGATGCGCCATGATGTTTGTAGAACATTGCAAATGTTTGATTCTGCTCCATCTGTGTCGCTAGCAATAGGATCTGTCATTCGCACACAGTTGCAGTTGACGGCGAAGTTATTGCTTTCAACTCAGGAGGACATCACTCATGGCCTCCTTAGACCAGATTGTCACGATCTTTCGAGCAAAAATTACGAACCGGTAATAACTGATGTGATATTAGTCCTAAGTGGGCTACGCCTTCTTCCTCCGGCGGACGATGCTTACAAGGAACATAAGATTCACGAGCAGTTCCCAGGCATAGGAAGATAAAAAAAAAACAGCGCTTAGCATTCCAAAATGGTTACCCATTTGGTACTGGCCAGGCTCCACGTTACTTAATTTTGGTGAACTAATAAGAAACGTTGTGTCAACGCGATTATTATGTACACGAGTAAAGATATACTGATCATACCTGTGTTGTAGTGGGGGCAACTGGTCTAGTGAAAAAGAATCTAAGAAAATACTTAGAAACAATCCCGGGAAGACCAAAGTGTAGGGAAGTACAGATAGCAGCCCTAAAAGAGAAAAGAGAGCCCTCGGATATAAATTTTACTCATAGGGAAATCAAGTGTTAGCCTCAAGAGGGGGCCCCTTGATCTCTTTAGATGAACTAAATTAAAATGATAAAAAAGTGGCTTCTATATACATAAACAGTATTTGTATGTGTGTTGTCAATATATTCTGCCAAGATAGTCTTAAGATGTGGTGAATATGACTAGTTGTAATGTGGTGAATATGACTAGTTGTAATGTGGTGAATATGACTAGTTGTAATGTGGTGAATATGACTAGTTGTAATGTGGTGAATATGACTAGTTGTAATGTGGTTAGTATGACTAGTTGTAATGTGGTGAATATGACTAGTTGTAATGTGGTGAATATGACTAGTTGTAATGTGGTGAATATGACTAGTTGTAATGTGGTGAATATGACTAGTTGTAATGTGGTTATATGACTAGTTGTAATGTGGTGAATATGACTAGTTGTAATGTGGTGAATATGACTAGTTGTAATGTGGTGAATATGACTAGTTGTAATGTGGTGAATATGACTAGTTGTAATGTGGTTAGTATGACTAGTTGTAATGTGGTGAATATGACTAGTTGTAATGTGGTGAATATGACTAGTTGTAATGTGGTGAATATGACTAGTTGTAATGTGGTGAATATGACTAGTTGTAATGTGGTGAATATGACTAGTTGTAATGTGGTGAATATGACTAGTTGTAATGTGGTGAATATGACTAGTTGTAATGTGGTGAATATGACTAGTTGTAATGTGGTGAATATGACTAGTTGTAATGTGGTTAGTCAAGTGCAATAACGTTCGACCGATGAATGCTCTGAATGGTCAAGGGTCGCTTTTTTATGATTATTCAATCTAAAACGGAACTGTGAACCTCTCTTTTTAGTATATCTCTACTCGGTGCAAATTGTGGGGAAAAGGTAGGAAATTGACGTTGACGTCATAAAAAGGTTAGTGAGTTCCATCATTAATTGAAACTTAGGTAAAGTGATGAAGGAATCCGGGACCAGATGTTTAAAGTCTTAGCAACGATGTTTATTACATTTACAGTTGCCTTGGTGGTTATGGATTCTTGGTTGGCGCCAGTGTTGTACAAAGATGGGCGCTTTTTTATTATTGAAGATGGATTTCCTCACATTGAAGACCAACCTTGTGCCTGACTTAACCTCGTGGAGAGTCAAATAAATCGAAGAAAATTGTGTTATCACATTAAAACCTCACATTACAGCCGCCATTGACGAGCGTGTCGTCGATCAACTTCTCCGACTGTGATTTTGAAAGGTTCTTGATACAATTGCGTGCTGTTGAGTACGTTCGAAAGGTCAAAAGATGAACCCGATGAACTTGCCCCTAACCTCTACACATTGAACCTGGGTGTGTAACTATGGTGAAGTAGATAGCGACGTGGACTCAGGACTCGGGGCAAGTTCGGATCCTGTCGGTTGCATTGCGTCAATTTCACTATGAATGTTTGGAAATTTTAGATGGGATCTATTCTCCACTTCTTTTGTTCCAGCTCGTTTGATTCGTTGGTCTAGTGGTCTCCATCAATACGCTGTTTTGACACCTCATTGTAATACAGCTTCCTATTCCTGTAGCTTCTTTTCAAGAACCACACGCTTGTGGAACTCTCTTCTAACTGACTGTTTTCCTCCTACCTATAATCTTGGTCTTTTCAAAAGTAAGGTCAATAGGTATCTCCTGTCTTTTCTATAATCATATTTGTTCTTGTTAGCTCCTTACATAAAGTGGCTTCATGCCTTGTTTGGAGCGATTTCCATAAAAAAAATCATGTAAGTACATGATTT
>OY744538.1:83952231-83989731 GCA_963556195.1 Sepiola atlantica | reverse complement strand
CTACTAGCATGTTGACTTGCTTATCGACTATTTCATAATCTTATTTTCTATATGTATATCTCTCTCTATATATATATATACAAAACTTTTATGTGTGTTCCCTTTTAAAAGAAAGGTTAGAGAATCTACATAACGTCTAAACATGTATTCATATGTAAAATGTACCGAGGAATATAATGGAAGTGTTCCCGAATCTCTAAGTACAACCTAAGAGAGCTATGAAGGCGTGACTTCCTTTAAACTTTAAATATATCCTATTTTTATGAAATTTAAATCATATGTATAAAATATTCGTGTGAAGACAATGTAAGTGATCCCGAATCTCGAAGTGCTCTCCTAACCTAAGGGAGCTTATTTTCGTTTTAATTTCAAATATATTCTATTTTGATTAAATTTATATCATATGTATGAAATTTCCCGTGGAAGACAATGGAAGTGGTTCCCAATCTATACATTACCCTTTAAGCACCGAATATATACGTGCCTTAATCTCGAAGTTAGAAAATAACTCCCTTAAGGAGAGCAGAAAGAGAACTTTCGGTTTACTTTCAGCAGACTCGT
Source organism: Sepiola atlantica (assembly GCA_963556195.1). Lineage (NCBI taxonomy): Eukaryota > Metazoa > Mollusca > Cephalopoda > Sepiida > Sepiolidae > Sepiola > Sepiola atlantica. Next base: position 83,989,170 of record OY744538.1, on the reverse strand, counting down.
AATTCTCGCTTCCCTTATTTTGTCCTTTAGTCCTCACATTACATGAGCGATATTTCTGACAAAGGGTGAAAAAATGCTGTTTTCTGGATCGGAATATACCCATCTAACACGTATCGTTGGCTAGTTTTTGGCCTTGAAGTAGTTTTGTTGTTTTAGATTATTACAGAAAGTGGCTCCTGCCTTGTCTTGGGCGATTTCCACTAAAAAAAACCTTCAAATACGTATATCTAATATATATATATATGAAATTAAAAAAATCATATGTATAATGCACTAATTCAGAGTGTGTTCCAGCATTTCAGCTTCTTTTGAGAATATTAGAGAGCGAAACAGAAAAGGGGTCAGTAAAAACAAAGAAAGTGCTATGTTCATTCATTCATTTCGTGTGAATTCGATGGTTCTGTTGTTGGTATTGGTTTCCCTGATAGCTTTCTAGTTAGAATTATTTCAAGAAAAACATCGGGTACTTACAGGAGAAGGTTGCCAACATCCTAAGTGAAAGTGTTTCTGTGGAACGAACTGGATTCGAACTTGGCACACCCAGGTTGTCAGTTCGTGTCCTTAACCACTAAGCAACTGACACTTCTCAGTATTATGGTGTTATGATCACAGTGAACAAAAGTACATAGTAGTGATCCTCATTCAATACCGAGAAACATCGGGTCTTCTTGCTAGTAAATAGTTATAGAGATAGATAGATAAATAGATAGATAGATAGAGGGTAGATCGATAGATAGATATGAACATAGATAGATAGATAGATATGTAGATAGATAGATATATAGATAAATAGATAGATCGATATATATATATATATATATATATATATATATATATAGATAGATAGATAGATATGTAGATAGATAGATATATAGATAAATAGATAGATCGATATATACATAGATAGATAGATAGATAGATATGTAGATAGATAGATAGATAGATAGATTAATAGATAGATAGATAGATATGTACATAAATAGATAAATATGTAGATATATAGATAGAAATATATATATATACAGATAGATAGATAGATAGATAGATAGATAGATGCGTAGATAGATAGAGTGATAAATAGATAGATAGATTAATAGATAGATAGATAGATAGATAGATAGATAGATAGACAGGTAGATAGATAGATAGATAGATAGATAGATAGATAGATAGATAGATAGATAGATAGATAGATAGATAGATATAATTCATCCCCCTCTAAATCTCCCAGAGCTTCAAGTCATAAATATTGTAATATTCCCCGGTGGTAACTTGGCAGTAAATCTCGAAGCCGTCAGGATTGATTGATATTCGGCAGCGCAGCTTATAATAATCGAAATTAGAAGCGCGTATGTCAGTTCGATTGTAAAACGAGAACGCGATTCTTTTCCCATCGCCCGTTTAGAAAATTAGGAAGCTTCATAAAATCCTTGACAAGCTTCGGCCACCCACCGATTCGCATGCGTTTCCGGAGAATGAGGATTTGACTTAAACGACTTTTACGTACATGGAAACTGTTATCTTGTCATTGTACACATTTCAGTGGAAACTATGGAATGGCCTTGAGCCAGATTACGTGGGTTTGAATATAAAATGGCTTAGATATATATATATATATACAGGCATAAAAAGATGTAAAAGTTAGTCGATATGAAGATCTTAACATATAAATATATACTTCTTTCTCACTATATATATATATATGTGTGTGTGTGTGTGTGTGTGTGTGTATGTGTGTGTGTGTGTTTGAAAGTTTACCAAAACATTTCGTTCACGAAATCATTCATCACCACAAAAGACTTTTTTTCCTTTCATGTTTTGGTAAACTTAAAAAAAACACATATAAATGCTCTGTACCCTGTAATCGAGTATCATCGAGCTCATTTTTATTGGCCCAATCCCGGTCTTCACTGAATAAAATCTCTATGCTGATGAGTCCCGATTGAAAAGGGACGAAACGTATACGTACATAGATAATAAACAACAACAAATATTTTATATTTGTCGCTCCTCGTAAAACAAGTAGAGCCCTCTTAATGGTAGTACAAACACAGCATGACGTCACTTGCTTTATATGCATCACTCCTTCTTTAATAGAAGTAGAGTGCTTCGACATCAAGCCGCTTTTATATGTGTTAAATTATCATTGTTTATCGGTTGTTCAACTGGTGGGCGCGCGGTTTAAGGCGTTGGATGCAAGTTGAAAAATACTTGTTATCCAGGGTTTCGAATCGTACGACCGGTAGTGAATAGTCATATCTCTATGCTGATGAGTCCCGATTGAAAAGGGACGAAACGTATACGTACATAGATAATAAACAACAACAAATATTTTATATTTGTCGCTCCTCGTAAAACAAGTAGCGCCCTCTTAATGGTAGTACAAACACAGCATGACGTCACTTGCTTTATATGCATCACTCCTTCTTTAATAGAAGTAGAGTGCTTCGACATCAAGCCGCTTTTATATGTGTTAAATTATCATTGTTTATCGGCTGTTCAACTGGTGGACGCGCGGTTTAAGGCGTTGGATGCAAGTTGAAAAATACTTGTTATCCAGGGTTTCGAATCGTACGACCGGTAGTGAATAGTCATATCTCTATGCTGATGAGTCCCGATTGAAAAGGGACGAAATGTATACGTACATAGATAATAAACAACAACAAATATTTTATTTATATATATATATATATATATATATATATATAGTATAATCTTTTTATTTATACAAACATTATTGGCTACATATATACATACATGTTTCAACTGCGATTTTATTCAAAATACAACTTCTTCGAACCATTTCAAAAAACTGCCTAAGACTGATAGAGAAAATGACATGTAATAATGCCACTCTACCTGTTACTGGGCGCTATTTTATAAGCACTCAAGTTTGATTGGATTAACATCTAGGAAACAAAATACAAGTACTATATTTCTATGTAAGCTTAGTTGTAGAGAACCCCAGCAGAGTACTTGATTATCAAGAAAATTTTTAAATAAGAGCGTAATATTTATTTATATATGTATTACAGAAAATTAGAACAACATCGGTACCGTCGGTTTCAAATCTTAACAAAATGGAAACCAAAGTTTCTGTGGTAGACATACATAAGCAGAGGCTGAAGAGAGTCCGGTAAAGAGGCCTTTTAGATGGTCTCCTTTGTTAGGATTTGAAACCAATGTTATTCTTGTTTTCTATAATACATATATAAATAAATAAAGACAGATAATAAAGAGAAATATAATATGTGAAAATACAAAATCTATTACGTGGTCAGTTGTTCTAAAACGAGGTATATTCAATTAAAGAATATTTATTTTTCTCTCTTAAGCAATAGTTTTTCAAAGAATGACTTATATAAATATAGCAACTGGAAGACAACATATGTCTGGCAACGATGTCGGTCTTCGACATTGGAGGTGCTGTCCAGTAACTGATGCGGACAAGTCGACGCTAGCAGTTGTGATCGAAGATTTATAGTCTGCGCAGACCTCCTGTCGCAATGGTCAAGTTTAATTTCTGTAAAGAAGGGAACTGAAAACATAAGAGTGAACCACTTAAAAACAGACGTTCAATATGATACCGAATCCGAACTGAATCAAGAAAGCAAGCTTTGTCTATTTAAAGAGTAAGATATCTTTTTGCTTACAAATAAAAATAATCCTCGAAGAAAAAGAGGTAAAAGAAAATAAGAAAAACGAGAAATATAAAAAAAACCTTCCTTTTAGAAGTCACTTTTCTTAAATCAAAAGAAATAAAATTTATTTTCATTTTTTTTTTAAATAAAAAATTTTTAGAAATAAAAAAAATATCTTCTAAAAAAATTCAGAGTAACGAATATTAGTTTTACAACAATGTTATTAAAAAAAAAACAATGTCCAAGTAGATCAGATATAAAATGTAAATATCTGAATAAAATCTTGTGGGTTTCGGCCTTCGGGCTAGGATCAAAGTATAGTATATTCTCTGTTAGTGTTGTGGTCTTACAGGGCCGGAAGAAATAACAAAAAACAGAAGGTAATTAACAAGAAATTGTATTAACAGAAAGTACAGAAGTAATGGGTTGAAAGAAACTGCTTCCTCACTTTGCTTCTCTTCACACGTTTGCTGATAGGTACAAACAATTCAACAGGAAAAGTCTATACAGTGACGAAATAAGGTAGATCATCATAACACGCTCTTTTTAGCCTTACTCCGCATGGAGTCAATATTTGTTTTCTTTGAGGAATTGTTCGTTATTAAGTCTGTGATATTTCGTTTTCTTTTGAATCTTCTATGTTCTGGGGCTGTTTGTGGTATCGGAACCTCAAACGTTTAAAATACGATATCCATTAGATCTTTCTTCTGGGGGGGGGGTGTTATCGACGACATCTGAATACCGTTTTATCATTTGATTCAGGTATCTTTTATGGATGAACTTTGGTCCGTTAATCGTGTATATAATGTTCCACATCTGTTTATCCACTACACCTATTTCTCAGTAGGACCTGCTATTTTCAAACACACGAAAACAATTTTTTCTCTAAATTTAAAACGACCCTTAATCACCTTATTTAAACGTCCAGGTTAATAACAATCTATCAAATACCGTATTTATCTCCCTTGCAAATATTACCTCTGCTGACTTCAAAATACATACAGTGATTGAATAGAGTATTTATTTACTCCTCTCCAGGAGTTAGGCACAAGGCCAGTTGTATCTTACTTCCACAAGTAAGATGTGACCCAAGGTCGGGTCGCGAAAGTAGGGTTTGAAAAGCCAGCGCCCGAGAGGTGAGCACTCTGGCCATTAAAAATTGCCTGAGCAGCCCCGTCGGCATTCCCCGGTAGGGGCGCCTCAGACAGTAAGCAATAAACTTACTCCTCCCTAAAGAGGGGAGGCGAAGCCTGGGAGGGTGGACCTCCTAGAACTTCACAGGACAGACCCATAGACCGGCGTAAATCAAGCCCCGAAGGCCAAGACAATACCAGTCTATAGGGTGTAGTATCCATCGGAACAGATACTACACTTTGATCTTGGCCAAAGGGCCAAGAACAAAATCACGTTAATAGTTAGAAAAGAAGACATTCTTATAGACTGAGGCGATTTTTATTTTTGCCCTAATCCAAAGTGCTCCATTTTGGAAGGATGGATTCCCTCACATTAAAAACCTTGTGTCAAACTTTGCTCTCGTGGGAAATTGAGTAAACATCGATGGTCATACGTTAAACAGTGATGGCGCTGAACAATTTGTATTAACGAGTAAAGTCTTCGCAGAGTCAAATGGGTTTCAGTAGTTGGAAAAAAATGCTAAAAAACTAGTTGCCGCTGCATTTCGGCTAAACTAAATCGCCCAGCCTAATGTTAGCAAAGCAATATGGCGTCGAAATTAACACATAAACGCCATGAACTTAACTATGCATAGAAGTAAATTATTCATATTTAATAGAAGTTTTCTATGTCCATCTGTTTTTTTGTTCATACGCTTCTAGACTAACAGACTAAATAAATTTATTATGTAGATGTGGGATCTGTGAATCTATATGATAAAGGGGTCTATTATGTACGTACGTATGACCGTACGAGCATCAGTGCGGTACCTATTTTTATGAGAGTAGAAACAAAACGTATCTGAACTGAAATAGCCAACATCAAAACATTAGTTATTTACAATCATGTATGAGTAATGTTGTCATATATGTTCATATTAGCCGATGCGACCCTGTTGAGATGATCAAAATACATTACCTATATATCTACATGAATAGATGCGAAAGTTCTTGTCTACTTATCTTAACTATATTAACATCAAAACGGCCTTTCCTTATTTAATTCTATGGTTCTAAGATGTATTTACATCTCGCCCACCGCGGGAAGATGTGTCACAAGGCCGGAAAGTAATGAGTGTAGATCACCGCACTAGACGTAGCGAACTCAAAAACTAACTGAGAAGCCTCGTCAGCATTCCACAGTAAGGGAACCCCAGACGATTGGCAATAAACAAACTACTTCTTAATAGAGAACGTAAAGCCTGGGAGGATAGATATCCTAGGACAGCACAGGATAAATACCTCAGCCTCGATAGAGCAAGGCAAAAAGATGATACAACTGTTCTCTCTCTGTTGGACGTATCCTGGACTGGTATTTTTTATTAATGGAAATCGCTCTAGACAAGGCATAAAGCCACTTGATGTAAGGAGCAAAAAATACTACTTTAATGTAAAAAAAAACTAGACAATAAGAAGTGTTAGATCGATAGATTCCGACACAGTATACAGTAATTCTTCCCCCTTCGTCAGAAACATCGCTAATGAAAGGTGAGGACTAAAGGACAAAATAAGGGAAGCGAAAGTGACGAGGCTACCGAAAATAAACGGAAAGTCTACGTCCTACTCTCCTATCAATGTATCAATTCAACGATACAATATAACATTCACACACAGTTATAGGCATTCTTAATTCGCATACTTATTTTATAAACAGTTTCTAATAAATAGATTTTTTATAATATACATGTGTAATTTTTATTGTCACATTTTCTATTATATACGAAATAATTTTGTCGATAGTAATATTATTATAATTATAATTAATTATAATAATAATTTAAGCGATTTAAGAAAAAAAAGTGATGTTTCAAAAACTTTCTAGAAATTTACTTTTTATTAATTTTCAAGTGAGGTTATTTTACATGAAAACTTCCGGTATTAGAAAAACATCTGATGTTGTTAGCATGCTGAGAACAGATACTTAACTTAAGCCACAAGGTAAGGTGTCATAGTCTGGGAGTAAAACGCCAGACTATTGACATCAGCATCGAAGGTTCGATCCTTGTCCAAGTGAGCTATTCTGATGATGGCTGTGAGCAAGAAACACGTGTCCATGGATTACTTTTATGTACGTGTAAAATTAATATATATATAAGACGCTAAGCCAGTTCATGTTCGTACGAACGTTATGACATTTCACACATATTTTTAGAAAATGAAATTATCCGTTGAGCAAAGTTAGTGTCTGGTTATTAATCTGATATCGCTAAGGTAAATAATTCTGATTTTATCCATTCAAAGTGAATTGTTACAAAATTAAATCATTCCTTCCCCCTCCACTAAAAAAAGTACAATAAAAATGAAATAATTTTATTAAAAAGCCATTCCTTTTATTGATTTGAAAGAATGTTTTACTAAAAAATATTTTTACGGTAATTAGAGAAAGACTATTTATTGCTTTAAACAGAATAAATTGCTAACATTTTAAATTTAGAAAGAAGACGCATATTCGGTTCATTTACAGACTATTGAAATAACAATGATTATTGTTTTAAGGAAAAAGAAAGAGTTATTTTCTAATAGTATTGATCGTGGCAGGCATTTATTATTTCAAAGACCATTATTAAGAGTATATCTAACGGATTGATGTATAAAACACCAAAAACACCGTGGAATTTGCACGTGACTTCGCTTTTACGATTATATCAAAAACATTCAGTAATTTTAAACAAATCCAAGTTAAAAAAAAACAAAAAAAACATATTACTTTATTATTATTTTACTTATGTTGGCTACGCACGTTTCAAAAATATAATGCTCACGGTATCTTTGAAAACAAGATGACAATGCAAAAACAATAATAATTAATGATACTCAAGTCAGGTCGTTCATCTTTTCTTCAGGCAGGTTAAAAAAGTATTTAAGATAATCAAGTAGGCTTCAATCCGTTTGTAAGTTATATTGATATAACTAAATATAATTATTATTCAAGAGTTGAACGGGATAAAGGTCAAAGCAATCTATTCAAAATTGATATCAAGTTGAGTTGCACGAGAAAACTCAGTAGTAAATCAAAGATGGCTGCCAGATCTTTGATTTATTACGAAGTTGCCTCGTACAATGCAGTTGGATATGAATTTGAACATATTTCCTTGAGCTTTATATCATTCAACCCTAGAGTTTTATCTATATAATTTACAAACGGATCATTCGTAGCCAGTATAATTAAAATAATAAAGTAATCGTATATTTGTTCTGAATGAGCAAATATAATTATTATAGCGTTTGTATCGGTGGAAATCGAGCTAAATATAGTAAAAGTTCAGTGTTTATTCACTACGCTATAAAATATTGTTGGATAACTATTGAATTATTACAAATAATTTTGACTGGTATCTGAAGTACTGTAACAAGGAAAGTTAACTCGTAAAGAATATATTTCGAACTCTCAAGAAAAGGGTTAAGCGGCGATTTTGAACAAGATTGTTGTATCCTATATTTTCATGGAATTATATTTTAGAAAAATAGATAAAGAAACGGGTGTTTTGTCTAACTAAGCTTGAGGATTAAATATTTGGCCTCCCCGATATATGTATGAAGTTTGTTATTTTGAATAAATGGCCTTGAGGAAATATCGAAACATGAATTATGATTAATTGGAGGGAAAAATGTGTTTTGTTCGAGGTTAGAGAAGAAGTAACATTTCCTGACCCAAGTTCCTGCCCCAAGTTCCTTACCAAAGTTCTGGCCCCAAGTTCCTGACCCACGTTCCTGACATAAGTTCCTTACCCAAGTTCTCTGACCCAAGTTCCTGACCCAAGTTCCTGACCCAAGTTCTCTGACCTAAGTTCCTGATCCAAGTTCCTTACCCAAGTTCCTGCCCCAAGTTCCTTACCCAAGTTCTTGATCCAAGTTCCTGACCCATGTTCCTGACATAAGTTCCTTACCCAAGTTCTCTGACCCAAGTTCCTGACCCAAGTTTTTGACCCAAGTTCCTGACCCAAGTTCCTGACCCAAGTACCTTAGCCAAGTTCTCTGACCTAAGTTCCTGATCCAAGTACCTTACCCAAGTTCTTGACTCAAGTTCCTGACCCACGTTCCTGACATATGTTCCTTACCCAAGTTCCTGACCCAAGTTCCTGACCCAAGTTCTCTGACCTAAGTACCTGATCCATGTTCCTTACCCAAGTGCCTTACCAAAGTTCCTGAACCAAGCTGTCACTCATAAGTACACTGGGAAAATGTGAGTGATTGAAAACCTTATTAATACAGCTGTTTAAAGCAGACGGGACAGAGTCGTCAAAAGACCCTGGAAGACAAGACAGACGGCTCCATGTTTGAAATTGTCTGATTGATCAGCTCTCATAATCCACACCGGCCCCCAAATAAAGTCTATTAAACTCAGAAAGATGTTGGGAATACAAGCTTTAGTTCTGAATTGTTGTTTGTCTGGTACAAGAGATATTGAATCTTTCTAAACATTTGTAATTCTACTATTGTTATTTTCTGTTGGATAAAGGTTCAGTTTTCTTTCTTCAGCTTATTTGACGAAGTTGCCACGACTTCCAGACTTAACAGGAAAATTATCTTAATATTTAATGTAATTTAAATTTGATTTTTATCTTTAACTACCTTCTTTCGCCTGCTCGTTATCGCTTCGCAATTTTATTCCTATTCATCATTTGAAATCATTCGCACGAAACTAATCGATAAGGAGAAGAAGGTCAAAATTAATCCATAAGAAAAGAAGATGAATTAAATAGCTACTAATAATAATACTAATAATAGTATGACTACTAAAAATACTACTAAAATACTACGACCTCTACTACTACTACTACTTATAATAATAATATGACTACTAAAAATGTTACTACTACTACTACGAATAATAATAATAATTACAGTATGACTACTAAAAATATTACTACTACTACTACTACTACTACTACTACTAATAATAATAATAATAGTATGACTACTAAAATACTACTACTACTAATAATAATAATAATATCAATAATAATAAAAATAGTATGACTACTAAAAATACTACTACTAATAATAATATAATAATAATAATAATAAGATTAATGATAATAATAATAATAAAAATAGTATGACTACTAAAATACTACTACTACTACTACTACTAATAATAATAATAATAGTAATAATAATAAAAATAGTATGACTACTAAAATACTACTACTACTACTAATAATAATAATAATAATAGTAATAATACTAAAAATAGTATGACTACTAAAATACTACTACTACTAATAATAATAATAATAATAATAATAGTAATAATACTAAAAATAGTATGACTACTAAAATACTACTACTACCACTAATAATAATAATGATAGTAATAATAAGACTACTGCTACTACTGCTAATAATAATACGAAGAATAAGGAGAAGAGGAAGAAGAATAGTATGACTATTACAAATTCTACAACTACTAATATTAATAATAATGATAATATTACTACTAAAAATACTACTATAACTACTACTACTACTACTACTGCTAATAATAATAATAATAATAATAATAATAATAATAATAATAACGGAATATTGTGTGTTTGTCTATATTACAAGTGAAAGAAATTATTTCCTTTTTTATCATATGCGGATGACACATTTATACTTTGGCCTCACCAGGAGGACGATCAAATATTACTGGACCATGTGAATTCTTTCCCCCCGTTAATTATGGAAAAAGAACATAACAACAGATTATCCTTCCTAGATGTGCTGATAACTCGCACTGGCCAGGGGTTTAGGTCATCTGTGTATCGAAAGCCAACTTTCAGTGGACAATATCTAAATTTCAACTCCCACCATCCATATAATGTAAAGAAAGGAATTGCCCGGTGCCTACAACATCGAGCAAAGACAATATGTAGTAACAACGATACATATCAAGAGGAAATGGATGGTTTAAGAGAAACCCTCCATCGAAACAACTACCGAGAGAGCATGACATCAGCTCCAACAAATCGAGACGCAACACTAAAGGAAACCACCGAGAACTCACCACAGTTTGTATAACATATTTGAAGAGCTGGTCCGAAAACATCCAAAGAATATATTATCCATACAACATCAGGATAGTATCCAGGAGCGACTCAACTCTCCGAAAGCATCTTGTAAGAATCAAACCCACTACGGAAAAAGTCATGACTAAGAACTGTGTGTATGCGATTCCATGTAAATGTGGAAAAGGTAAGGCTAGAAGAACACCGGAAAGCCGTAATACGTGGAGAAATCGAAAAGTCAGGTATGGCTGACCACATATGGAAGGAAAAAGGACACCATCTACCCTTATAGGATGAAGTTAAAATTATAGATAGAGAAGAACGGGTGAGAGTTAGACGACTCAAAGAAGCAGCGCATATGTTGGGCGACAATGACTTACTAATCAGACCTAGCATAGAATTCAATACAATATGAGAACCTATAATTATAAATAATAGATAAGTAGTGATCTATAGTGATAAATAGTTAGATCAAGAACAAGAATAGGTTTAAACCTCCCAAAATTCATACTAGAATTGTCCGCAAGGACCCGTGGATATAGTACTAAGTACAATTCAGTTCTAAGTGACAGTCATCTGAATGTTGAAAGTTCAATCCTAAGTGCGGGCGATACGAAGAATTTCGAATTACTGTCATAGTAGATGGAACGAGATACGTGGATTTAATAAAGGGTTCCATTCGAAATTCAATCTAGATTCCCGAGTTCGACAGAAAGATTCCCGAGTTCAACAAGGTACATCGACCGAAACGTTGTGATAAAAACACCCAAGATTAGAGCAGTTGTGCGAATATACCAAATTTGGTATATATATATATATATATATATATATATATATATATATATATATATATATATATATATATATATATATAAGTAAATTACGTGTACAACAGAATGGTAGGATTAATTTTAGAGGTAGCATTATTAAAATCAATAAACAGACGAGTGGAAAAAAAAAAAAAAAAAAGGAAAATTGTTAAAATTACCTTAAGGCCTTGTCGTCTGACCCTCTGAGAGGAAACGTCAGAATGGTAAATTAAAAACTAAAAGTCGAATGAGAAATGAAGGGGGGAGAAAAAAAAAAATAATAATAAAACTTATTTCAGTTGGAGGAAACGAATGAGAAGGGGAAAAAAAAAAAAAAAAAAAAAAAATTAAATCTCTCAACGTTATGGTGGTTTTGAATCGTTAAAAATCTCCAACTGATGTTTAAAATCTTTTGTCTACACAGGCTAGGTCGATAGTTGTTAATGACTAGCGCCTCAAGAATATTGAGATGGTAGTTCGACCTGGCACTGTGTAAAACAGAAAACCACCCATCGGAATACCTGTCAGAACAACAATTTGTACTAACGAGGTGATTACCGATGGCTGATTCCTGTGCCTGGAAGTTCCCGGATGATCTCGAAACCTTGTGTAGGCGAATATCACGTGGTATGTGTTGGGATATTCTAAATTCTAATCTTTGGGATGTCTTGCCAACGTAGTCAGCTATATATATATAGTCTAAAGAAGCTTTGAGTTATTTTAAACAAAAAGAGAACAAACAAAAAAGGAAAATGCAGTTTAAATTCCCAGAGAAACTAACTAAATCTAAAATATTGCAGACTTAACAATCGTTGGAAAAATCATAAATAAATAATATATAATAGTAAGTAAATACAATAAAAAGGGGGATTAAGTATCTAACAGTGAAACAAAAACAGGAGACCTTAACGTAAGCATCTAATATTAACACGGGGATCACCAGCTGTTTCTCGTGTAACTGTTTCGGAGATTTAAAAACAGGACAGTTATAATATGCATGGCTATATATATATATATATATATATATATATATATATGTATAATTTGTATATTCATATTTTCTTATATAAACGTATGGATATATAATTTGTATATTCATATTTTATTTTATATACGTATAGATAGTAATATTATTATAATTATTAATAATATTAATCAAAGCGATTAAAAAATGTATACGCAATAGTTTTGTGGATAGTAATATATTATGATAATTAATTATGTTAATTATAGCGAATTAATTAAAAAGGATGAAGTTTTAAAACTCTTTATTTAATTATTTTTCCAGAGATGTAATTTACATAAAAATATTCGATTTTAATTGTATGGCATTAGTAAGGCGTCTGAGTCGCTGAATTCTGAGAACAGATACTGTACTTTGATCTTAACGAAATGGCTAAAAACTATAAAATGTTTTCATGACTAGGTATTTTTTTTAAATAATGAAAACAAAACCTGATCAAATCGAAAATCTATTAATATATTATCTTGGAATGAGTGGACTAATGTACGATTGTTTCTATTGTACTACGACTATCTGCCCAGGATTTACCTCCTCCTTTTTTAGGTAGTTGGGAAATCTTCCCTGGTCAGGAGGCAAGGAAATATAAGTTCTCGTGCCATGAACCCATCGTCCCAACGACAACATTCTTTTTTTAGGGGTGAGGGGTAGTGTAGTATCTGTTGTCATGATACAATGCACGCAGGCATTACCTTCTCCTTTTACTGGAAGGAGATGGTGTTGTATCTGTTCTGTTGTCATGATGCCATCCTACCATGCATTACCCTCCCCTTTGGAGGGGACAGTGTAATAAATGTTCATTCTATCATGATACCATCCTCTCAAGCATTTACCCCTAACTTTGGGGGGGGGGTAGTGTAGTATATTTTCATTCGTCATAATACATTACTTTCAGGCATTCTATCCTCTTTCCAGGAGTATCGTATATGTTCGTTCCTAATGATACCATACTCCCTAAATTACCTCCTCCTTTTTCGGGGGTGGGGGTAATGTAATATCTGTTCTCTTGTACTATACCCTTCCCAAATATTAACTCTTCTTTTGTTTCTTTGTTCTTTTCGTCATGATACCGTCTTCCCAGCCATTATCTCCTCCTTTGAGGGTCAGTATAGCTAATGTTCGTTCACCATGATACCATACACCCAAGCTAATGAAATGTGCTAGTTACAAATAAAACTGAAATTTATTACAAATTTTACATCACAATATAAGATATTGCCGGAGAAATTGTATTTTATACAAGGGACTTTTGCACGGTCGTAATAATTTGTATTGTCACCGCTAAGAAAAACAGGCAAAATTAATTTTAAATGACAGAGACTTTTGGAACCAACCGCTTCAAGATAGTTCTGTGATTTGTTTCGTAGATACAGGTACATCAGTGTAATCAGACAAAAGCGGGTTTTTCTTCGGTATCCTCCGGCCGTTTACGTAAATACCAGAAGATGACGAAGCGCTTAGCCAATCAAAAAGCCCGAGAAGCAGACGACAGCTTTACCTCTAAATTAAGTAAATCCTAAAATACCTTGTAGGCAAACGATAACTGAAAAAAAGTGATTAAACCAAAAATAAATTGCATAGCTGTAGCATTGAACCAATTCCGTCAGAAAAAGAAACTCATCGCAAAATTAACACAAATAACTTGCACAAGATGCGAACATGCCTGCAAGTTTTCCCAGACAAAAAAACGAACTGTTTTTTTAAACCCTAAACCTAATCTACGCGATTTAAAAATCTGTAAAAATCGTTGTTGCATTGATTAAATTCTAATGAAAAAAGAACACAATTTATTAAAAAAAAGTTTAACTCTTAACTTTCCTTTGCAAAATAAAATATTTCATCGTTTTTCTTCATAAAAAAAAAAAAATAAATTTTCATTAAAAATAAACATACGGTGAGTGTTTTTCTTTCATTTTTTTTCTATTGAAAAGCCACCTCTTGTTGATTCGGCTTTTTTCGGTTGTTGACATATTTCTGCGTTGGAAAAAGTCGGTTTTGTCTGTTCAAAAACTGAACCAGTACTATTTTGTATTTTATTTCACGACGTTTATAGCTGATACATGTTCGGCCTTGTAGAGATGGATTCAAACGAGCTATACATATGAAAGAATTACCAGTGATCTTTCGAATCGTACGTTTCTGACCCGATATGTTTGCTCGACAGATCCATCGCTTTCCCATGTATTGAACTCTAACACTGACAGCCGTGATCCAAGGCTCAACCGGATAGCGAGTATACCAGGTGCTTCGTGTGAACCGTAATCCTTTTTAGGAAACCGTTTGCACGCATTTGACAGCACCTCGTTTCTGCTGAGGAACGGTGAAGACGGTTGGGTGATCGTACATGTTTGCAGGTGCAAGACGATATGTGCATACTTTATTCGGTCTGTCTGTCTGTCTGTCACGTTTAAGTTTCGAATAGCACCTTCGTCGGTTTGTCACACTTAAGTTTCAAATACTATTAAAATCATGGTAACTCTCTGAAATATGTAACGTATAATTTTAACCAAATAATTTGTATATATATATATATATATATATATATATATATATATATATATATATAATAATCCAGGTAAAACATCCACAGGGTAGTAATCGAAAGAATTTAAACCGGGTTTATAAAAAGTGCTCAATATCAAATTGAGCTTTTATATATGATTATTTTTTATTTACACAGACATGTACAAAATCTGCGACACTAGCATGTCGATGTTATCGATCAACAGTTATTATAAACTGAGATCTCATCAGGCAGAGTAAGAATCCGATCTTAACATTAGATCATATTTGGAAAGAATGAAATGTGGAGAAAAAGAAGAAGAAAAGAAATTTAAAATTTCATAATTATTTATTATTATTATTACCTTCTAATATTTCCTGATTTATTTATTTTTCACCTGACTGTTATTTTTTATTAATTAGTATTATTATCTATTGCTATTATTGTTATTTTTTATAATAACTGTTGATCGATAACATCGACATGCCAGTGTAACAGATTTTGTACATGTCTGTGTAAATAAAAAATTATCATATATATATATATATATATATATATATATATATATATATATATAAGATAAAGTTTTGATATGTTAATAAAATTAACATAAAACCAATTTCTCGAAAATACTAAGTAGACATTATATAAAATAACATAAACAATAGCAATGTCTTGTAGCATCGAAACATTGGTTGATTGACGTAAGACTGTAATATTGTTCATGTAATTATATATATATATATATATATATATATATATATATATATATATATATATATATATATTGTTGAATATAAGAGACAACTCATGTCTAGATATCCTTTGGTAGATCCTTTCAATAGTCAGAATCAGGATCTTAGTTTCGGAGGGAAATAGGCTGATGAATTTGCCATAGTTTGGATTTGTCTCCCAAGTACTGTCAGACCCATTCGGGTCCATCTTCAGGGGAATAAGATTAATCAGGTACAGATCATGTGTTAGCTTTATAGAAGATTTTGGCGGGAATTATGTACTAAGTACGAAACTATATTTAGAGCTATAGACATTTTAGAGTATTATTACTGATATTAAACTTAATTCTATTGATTAGTTTTTTTTTGGTTTTTATATATAGAGCTTCTAATATATAGAGTTTTTGTTTGTTAGTACTATATTTTAAGATTTTGGTATTCAGAAAACACTTAGTAGAAAATACCAAAATCTTAGAATATAGTACTAACAAAGAGTAACATTTTTTTTTTAAATCATATATTTCAACATAAAGATGCCATCTTCAGTCTGTGATGATTTCTCGTGGTTGTGTCGATCTGAGAGTAAGCTTCGTAATTCTAGGCTTAATCCACGAACTGCATTCGAGCCTATCGCGACCGCCTTAAACCGCAACCTCTTTCAATGATGAGGGTATAAGCCCGAAACGACGTCATTTATAGGTATAAAGCACTTTAATATTTAATCTATATATATATATATATATATATTAAAGTGAAATATTTTGAAAATCAACAATCGTGCAAATTTTAAATGAAAGTTCATTTATTTAATTTTTTTTTAAATGAATTTTTCATTTAAAATTTGAACGATTGTTGATTTTCAAAATATTTCACTTTAATACATTATAATCCGTGCTTCTAAGATGTTGACTTCCTTTCCTTACATATATATATACATATATATATATATATATATATATATATATATATATATATATATATATATATATATATGCAACATTTTTTTCATTTTTGCTTGATAAGACTTTTTATGTTTTCAATTTTCTGAATAATCCATTTAGTATTTTTGGTCAAATTGGTGTATCTAAGTTTCGTGTGTTTTCTCTTCCTTTTTTTTCGCAAGAGCTTTCGATTTAAGTCATCAAATCATCATCACAAGTAATCACGAATAAGAAATAGAACAAGACACCCAGATAACTGAGAAACATTAATTTTACCGAAATACTAAATTGACTATTTTGAAAATTGAAGAAATTAAAAGAGTCTTATAAAGCAAAAACACTCCGTGTTATTTAATAATATTTGCCTAAATAAATATATGTTGCCTAAATACACACACAGTTTTAAAAGGGACTTACTTCAGGTCACGATAGAATAGGTCTTTTTCTATGATTCGACAGTTTGAACGCAAACGAAACAGCAAAAAGAAGTGCCACTTGACGCAAAATACGCAAGGATGTTACAAGTTGAATTGGATATCCACTGGGAGAAACACGCAACCAAGGAACACCTATACAAACACATTCCTCCTATTTCAATTTCACAAAGAGAGAGAGATAAGAGAGAGAGAGAGAGAGAGATAGAAGAGAGAGGCTTCGACTTGCTGGTCAAATAAGTCAGATCTAGTGAGTGACGTCCTCCTATGAAATCAATTACACGGAAAAAGGTCGATAAGAACACGTCATCATTGAACAACTTGCAGAGGATTCTTGGTGGCAACTGGATGACCTTTCGATAGCGATGCCTGACAGAAATGGTTGGAACGAACAAGTCAGGAGAATCCAAGAAGAATTCTCGACCTCATGTTGATTACGACTAACCTACCTGAAGAGTGATGATGTAAGCCAGGTACAATTACCTCACACGCGCACCAGTTGCCCATTGGTCACTATAGACTAAGTATCCAGTAAATTGTTCTCTTTGTTTCAAATTCTGATAAAAAAAAAGACTCAAATAAGACAGAGTAAACGTATACGCCATTATTTATGTTAGTTTAGATATTATTAGACCGGGCTGGTATTCTAAAGAGATGGAGAAACACACACTGTTATACGTCATTAGGGCCTTTAATAATTATAAAATTCTGATTCCCATAACTAAATTCCCGTATATTTTTGTACCTGTTAAATCATTTGCTTACGCTTACGTCTACCGTCTAGCCATTGTGTTTACATTTCTGTTGTGACCTTGAAGAGACAATAATAAATAAGACAACACGGTGGTATATTTCAAAGAGGGTGTATTTACAGAAGTGCAGAATAGTATGTTATAGAAAGACGGTGTCGTACTCTCCTCAATACATAGTGTCTGGAAGAGTCCATATATTCATGAAATAGGGTAGATCACCATCACACTATCACAATTTCGTACGTAAATGTGAGCAAATATCGGATCGTTCAAATGAGAGCACGCCAATAATGGAAAAAGTATTTCGCTAAACAATAGCTTCGCAAATTACGCGCAGTGCGCACCCACGTGTTTTCGCTATCTTTATGAGTCTTCTCTAGATATGCATCGCGTTAGGGTTAGGGTTACGGTAAGGGTTCAAATGTCCATGTTGATATCGATGCCATATACTGCAGAAAAACGTTGACACAACGATTATCGTTAGATCACCGACGTTAAACAGTGTTGTGACTGGGCGGTACCAGATGGGTGACCATTTGGGAAGGCCAGGCGCTGTATATGGGAGGACGGTGGAAGGGTGTATCTACACGGCCATGTGTAAAGTATCAGAAAGTTTGTTCTACGTTCTTTGCACTGTAATGTGTAATAGATAGAATCAGGAATAAAGAAAAATGATGCAAAAGAGTGAAAAATGTAAAAAAGATGTAAAAGAAAGATGTCACTGTAAAACAATGTAAAAGTTTTTTTTTAAATATCAAGGTAATCATTCCAGAAACAATTAATTTAAAACAAGTACATTTGATTCAATTATGAGAAAGAGATAACATTTTAAGTTGACAAAATAAAAAATCACCCGAAAATCACCTTAATAATTCTTTGTGGCTGTAAAATAAATGTCCCGTCAAGCAATTCACCTTTAAACAGTTCTGAAAATATAAACGATAAAAGATGTGAAAAAGATGTCAATAAAAAAATATGTAAATAAAGTTTGAAATAAGAAAAAAATATAAAACGTGTAAACAAAATAATAATAAGATGACCATCGCAAAATAAATGAAAGAGATGTAAAACAGATGTAAAAAGGTGTTACAAAAGATGTAAAGTAATTGTAAAAATGATGTAAAACCGATGTTTTTACATCGGTTTTACATCATTTTCACAATTACTTTATGTAAAACAGATGTAACAAGATATAAAATATATGTAAAAAACAGATTAAAAAGATGTAAAACAGATGGAAAAAGATATAAAATATATGTAAAAAACTAAATGTTTTACATATGTGTAAAAAAAGATGGAAAACAGATGTAAAAAGATGTAAAATATGTGTAAAAACATTTTAAATAGATGTAAAAAAATCGCAAAACATGTAAAAAGATGTAAAATATATGTAAAAAACATTTAAAATATATGTAAAAAAGATGTAAAACAGATGTAAAAAGATGTAAAATATATGTAAAAAACATTTAAAATATATGTAAAAAAGATGTAAAACAGATTTAAAACAGATGTAAAATACATGTAAAACATTTAAAATGGATGTAAAAAAGATGTAAAACAAATGTAAAACAGATGTAAAATATATGTAAAAAACATTAAGAATAGATGTAAAAAAGATGTAAAAAGATATAGAAACGTTGTGTAATAAGTATAACTATCTGGAATGATCGGAAAGGATCGGAATAATAACTTGCTTCAAACTGAAAACAACTGTTGGAAACAAGTAAACAATTCAAATAACAAAGTTTGCTTCCTATTTAAAAATGCTTGTAGACATAACAATTATCGTGCACTGCAATTAATGTGAATTATTCTGTCGATAATTGGACTGTATTAAATTAGGTTTACGTTTGTTTGGGGGATTTGTCTTGCTGTTTTATATAAATAATTCAGAAATGCATTCATGGAAATTGACTAAACTGATTAATGAAGGGGATTAAAAGAAATCGCGTACACCTGACCCAATAATGTGTTACTCGTTTTACAGCGGTTGTCGCAAAATTGCGACAAGTAAACCAGCTAAAATAGCAGACGATACTACATGTGTGTTTGCGGCTGAAAACGGCCTTGTTAGCTTGCATTGTGTTCGTGACGTCATTGAGAATCATTGTGTAACCCATTGAAGCTACAATATTGTGTTATTCATTGAAGCTACAATATTGTGTTATTCATTGAAGCTACAATATTGTGTTATCATTGACGCTACAATATTGTGTTATTCATTGAAGCTACAATATTGTGTTATTCAGTGAAGCTACAATATTGTGTTATTCATTGAAGCTACAATATTGTGTTATTCATTGAAGCTACAATATTGTGTTATTCATTGAAGCTACAATATTGTGTTATTCATTGAAGCTACAATATTGTGTTATTCATTGAAGCTACAATATTGTGTTATCATTGAAGCTACACTATTGTGTTATTTATTGAAGCTACAATATTGTGTTATTCATTGAAGCTACAATATTGTGTTATTCATTGAAGCTACAATATTGTGTTATTCATTGAAGCTACAATATTGTGTTATTCATTGACGCTACAATATTGTGTTATTCATTGAAGCTACAATATTGTGTTATTCATTGAAGCTACAATATTGTGTTATTCATTGAAGCTACAATATTGTGTTATTCATTGAAGCTACAATATTGTGTTATTCATTGAAGCTACAATATTGTGTTATTCATTGAAGCTACAATATTGTGTTATCATTGACGCTACAATATTGTGTTATTCATTGAAGCTACAATATTGTGTTATTCATTGAAGCTACAATATTGTGTTATTCATTGAAGCTACAATATTGTGTTATCATTGAAGCTACAATATTGTGTTATTCATTGAAGCTACAATATTGTGTTATTCATTGAAGCTACACTATTGTGTTATTCATTGACGCTACAATATTGTGTTATTCATTGACGCTACAATATTGTGTTATTCATTGAAGCTACAATATTGTGTTATTCATTGAAGCTACAATATTGTGTTATTCATTGAAGCTACAATATTGTGTTATCATTGACGCTACAATATTGTGTTATCATTGAAGCTACAATATTGTGTTATTCATTGAAGCTACAATATTGTGTTATTCATTGAAGCTACAATATTGTGTTATTCATTGAAGCTACAATATTGTGTTATTCATTGAAGCTACAATATTGTGTTATTCATTGAAGCTACAATATTGTGTTATCATTGACGCTACAATATTGTGTTATTCATTGAAGCTACAATATTGTGTTATCATTGACGCTACAATATTGTGTTATTCATTGAAGCTACAATATTGTGTTATTCATTGAAGCTACAATATTGTGTTATTCAGTGAAGCTACAATATTGTGTTATTCATTGAAGCTACAATATTGTGTTATTCATTGAAGCTACAATATTGTGTTATTCATTGAAGCTACAATATTGTGTTATTCAGTGAAGCTACAATATTGTGTTATTCAGTGAAGCTACAATATTGTGTTATTCATTGAAGCTACAATATTGTGTTATCATTGACGCTACAATATTGTGTTATTCATTGAAGCTACAATATTGTGTTATCATTGACGCTACAATATTGTGTTATTCATTGAAGCTACAATATTGTGTTATTCATTGAAGCTACAATATTGTGTTATTCATTGAAGCTACAATATTGTGTTATTCATTGAAGCTACAATATTGTGTTATTCAGTGAAGCTACAATATTGTGTTATTCATTGAAGCTACAATATTGTGTTATTCATTGAAGCTACAATATTGTGTTATTCATTGAAGCTACAATATTGTGTTATTCATTGAAGCTACACTATTGTGTTATCATTGAAGCTACAATATTGTGTTATTCAGTGAAGCTACAATATTGTGTTATTCATTGAAGCTACAATATTGTGTTATTCATTGAAGCTACACTATTGTGTTATCATTGACGCTACAATATTGTGTTATCATTGACGCTACAATATTGTGTTATTCATTGAAGCTACAATATTGTGTTATTCATTGAAGCTACAATATTGTGTTTAAGAAACAATACTGTGGTACTCATTTCAGTAAGAAGACTTAGTTACTCGTTTAAGAATCTGGATACTGTAACTCATTTTAGCAAGAGGAGAGTAGAAAGTGGACCTTTACTTTCGGCACCTTCGTAACTCTCGCTTCCCTTATTTTGTCCTTTAGTCCTCACATTCCATGAGCGATGTTTCTGTCAAAGGGGGAATAATTGCTGTTTTCTGGGTCGAAATCTATCCATCTAACACTTATCGTTGACTGTTTTTTTACCTGAAGTAATATTTTGTTTAGCTCTTTACAGCAAGTAGTGTCATGCCGTGACTAAAGCAGTTACTTATTTACGAAACAAGACTGTGTCACTTATTTAAGCAACAGAAGTGTGATACTTATTTAAGCAACAATGCTGTGTTACTTATTTAAGCAACGTTATTGTGTTACTCATTTAAGTAACAGACTGTGTTACTGGTCCAAACAACAAGACTCTGTTATTTAAGCAATAGAAGTGCTATACTTATTTAAGCAACAATGCCGTGTTACTTATTTAAGCAGCGTTATTGTTTTACCATTTAAGTAACAGACTGTGTTTCTGGTCCAAACAACAAGACTATGTTATTGTTGCAGAGTCCCACTCTTGGGCCGCGGCAGTTCTCGTCTGTATACTCGTCCCTGAAAGGGCCGTAGCAGTTCACATTCAATACTCGTCATTTTTAAAACATCATAAATCACATAGTTCATATATTGTTTGCATACCTTTAGTTTTCTCCCTCGCCGTGTAGAGGATCGTGTCGTCTAGTGGTTGAATTCTTTCTTTTCCTCCGCACTGCCGTGGTTCCTCGTCGCTGCAACAAAACTCCATGATCGGGTCGGACTCTGAAGACAAACAATCCCTTTAACTTTCAACTTTCTATTTCAAGCATTAGTTATCAAATCAAATGGGAGATATTTACTACGTCGGGAGAGAGAGGGCAAATTACTACTTTATCGTAGTTACCTAACAATTATTTCCCTAATCACTCGTGGAGGGAGGGGGAAAGGATATCTCTCGCTTGTATTTTCTTAGGGAAATATTTCCCTTATCTGTTGTAAATTACATTTTAACAATCACGTCTCATCGGTTTGCCTCCCAAACCCAGACTGACGAAACTCGCTTCTCGCGAAGAACGAGTGACGTCACGAATCCATCTGTTTCCCACGCAAAGGCCTGTGACGTCACAGAGCCTCTCGCAGGTGCACACTGACCCTTGATCCGGGGTCTCGTCACACGGTGACCTTGTCACGTCTGTGATTTCTGACTGTGAGAACAGGCCCAATTCTGCACTCGACTGCCGGTCCAATATTAAATAATATAATTGATAATTGCCCGACGGGAAAGGACGTATCTGTTGGAAATCGTTGGTTTGACTTACGCGAATTAACGCGGGGTGGACCGGCAGTCGAGTGCAGAATGGGGCCTGTTCTCAGTGTTCTGTTGCTTAAATAAGCAACAGAACACTGTTAAATATTTTAGAAGTAGTGTTGTGTTTCTCGTTTACGAAACAGGGTTCTGTCATTTTTGTAAGGGGATTAACGTAGATAATAACTACTAATAACATAATAATAAACATTTTTACCAGACCATGGCTGATTGAACGAGAACAATCTACCGCCAGTAGATTGCATGACATTTTTTTTTATTCAGAATCATATATAGGTTCTCAAATTCGACATAAAGATTCCAAAGGGTCGAAAAAATGCATCTGAAAAAAGTCGGTAGCTACATCGGCAGAAACCCTGTGAAAATAGCTAAGAAGCTGCAAATAGTTACAGAACTAACTAAATGATATAAAATCAATTCTACCGAATCATTAACTTTGAAAAACTGATGTTGTTCTTAAGTTCTTTGGAAGACACATAGTTTTTTTTAAATGTTTTTCACTGATTGATTGGCAGTGATTATCAAGAGATTTTCTGGCCTTGGGTACAAAGTAGGCTTCGTGTTCGATGTAATCTTTTGAAATGAAACGTTAGCACAGATTTGGCGGCAACCTTTCACCGTTGTAGAACATGCAGAAGTGTAAGATAATCAGTTGTCGTGTAAAATCAGTTGATCTTAAAACTGTGCGTGGCGGCGCATTATATTAACGGATCATTCAATGTTATCAAGTGCTCTACAACAGAACAAAAGTAGCTTTCACATGTAATAGAATGTCTACTTTAAAGAAAACAAGTATTTTAATTTATAAAAAAAATAAATTGATTTTTAAAACGGTCGGCAAATACAGTTTACGAAATATGGTTTTATGACAATATGTTCTTGCTTTCTACTGAAGTAATAGTTGTGACTGTGTGTAGAGGTCGTCTGCCTCTCTCCTTTGTATGTGATGCAACGGCTACAGAGTAGCGTCTGTTTTTTATTTAGATTTTTCTGACTACTATCCTCATCTTCTTCGTTATTTCCTACAACGTTTCGGCCGATTTTTAACTCCGAACTTCTTTAGGTGAATATTCTAAGACAAAAAAAAAATGAGGGTGCTAAAGTGAAAATAAAACTGGGGAGAAGGCATATGAAAGGAAGTCCATTAACAAAAAAAGTTTAGTTGGGCTCATTACACTTTCATTCTTGTCTGGAGGTCGGGTAAAAATAGTAGTTGGTATTTACTTGGTTCTTACCGAAGAAAGATGTGATTGAAGGGCGTCAGGTGGGGTAAGCCAGTTTTCCCAAGGGTGTACTCTGGCTGGAACAAAAATAGCCGTGCATGAATCCGTCCACATTTATTGGTAGAGGTGCGTAGGACGATCATCAATTAATCAACTTTCGCCAAAAAAGAGGAGGTAATGCCTGAGCGAGTGAACCTCCTAAGATCTAGCTGGACAATATTTTCATCCGGACAAAAAAGGCCCGGTTGCTCTCAAATCAGCCTCTGGTCTGTCGGATTCTCGGTGGGTATGAAATTATCCTTCCCGAAACAAATGTATATCAGTGTATATATAAGTAATAGAATACACTGACTTCTCGGCCTTCAGGCTGGGATTAAAATGTAGCATATGTCCTGTCCTAGGCAGTACGAGGAATATCTTTCCAGGGATAGGCTCTTTTTATTTCGATTCCTATCCAGAGTGCCTATTTTGGGGAAGTTGGATGTTTTCCTGTATTATTATTGTTGGGTTTTTAAATTATGTCCGCAATTGTTGGGTCATTTTATGCACAAAATGGTTCATGTTTTCGAAAGCAAATGATTTGTAGACGAATTTAATTTCACAGAGATTGTTATTACGTGCTGCAAATAGTAACCAATTTGACCTAATTAAGATTAAAAGTTATTCGAAGAAAAAGGTTAATGAGATTTCAGTCTGATGACGAAGAATATTATAAGAGGATATAAAATGATGTATGGAATGAATAAAAATGTTATTACTTATGACGATTATCCATGACAATTATCTATTGACATTGGATTCGAAGATGACCATGTTGTATGTCACAGGAAAGAAAGCTCGTGATAACGTTTTTCTGAACTTGGAAATTCGTAGAAAGAACTTCTCTTCTGGCAAATTCCGTTGTATATAAGACACATAGAGGAAAAAGGGGAAAATTCATTACAACAGTGACAGAAAATAAGTTCGTGATATGAATGTATTACGAAATGGAACGAGAGAATGAAGCACATTTCATGTCGTAACTAGATTGAAGCACATTTCATGTCGTAACGAGATTGAACTACTTTTTATGTAACGAGATTGAAGTACATTTCACGTAAAGAGATTGAAGTACATTTCATGTAACTATATTGAAGCCCATTTCATGTCGTAACGAGATTGAACTACTTTTTATGTAACGAGATTAAAGCACATTTCATGTAAAGAGATTGAAGTACATTTCATGTAAAGAGATTGAAGTACATTTCATGTAACTATATTGAAGCACATTTCATGTCGTAACGAGATTGAACTACTTTTCATGTAACGAGATTGAAGCACATTTCATGTAACGAGATTGAAGTACATTTCATGTAAAGAGATTGAAGTACATTTCATGTAACTATATTGAAGCATATTTCATGTCGTAACGAGATTGAACTACTTTTTATGTAACGAGATTGAAGCACATTTCATGTAACGAGATTGAAGTACATTTCATGTAAAGAGATTGAAGTACATTTCATGTAACTATATTGAAGCACATTTCATGTCGTAACGAGATTGAACTACTTTATATGTAACGAGATTGAAGCACATTTCATGTAAAGAGATTGAAGTACATTTCATGTAAAGAGATTGAAGTACATTTCATGTAACTATATTGAAGCCCATTTCATGTCGTAACGAGATTGAACTACTTTATATGTAACGAGATTGAAGCACATTTCATGTAACGAGATTGAAGTACATTTCATGTAAAGATATTGAAGTACATTTAATGTAACTATATTGAAGCACATTTCATGTCGTAACGAGATTGAACTACTTTATATGTAACGAGATTGAAGCACATTTCATGTAACGAGATTGAAGTACATTTCATGTAAAGATATTGAAGTACATTTCATGAAACTATATTGAAGCCCATTTCATGTCGTAACGAGATTGAACTACTTTTCATGTAACGAGATTGAAGCACATTTCATGTAACGAGATTGAAGTACATTTCATGTAAAGATATTGAAGTACATTTCATGTAACTATATTGAAGCACATTTCATGTCGAAACGAGATTGAACTACTTTTTATGTAACGAGATTGAAGCACATTTCATGTAACGAGATTGAAGCACATTTCATGTAACGAGATTGAAGTACATTTCATGTAACTATATTGAAGCACATTTCATGTCGTAACGAGATTGAACTACTTTTTATGTAACGAGATTGAAGCACATTTCATGTAACGAGATTGAAGCACATTTCATGTAAAGAGATTGAAGTACATTTCATGTAAAGAGATTGAAGTACATTTCATGTAATTATATTGAAGCACATTTCATGTCGTAACGAGATTGAACTACTTTTTATGTAATGAGATTGAAGCACATTTCATGTAACGAGATTGAAGTACATTTCATGTAAAGAGATTGAAGTACATTTCATGTAACTATATTGAAGCACATTTCATGTCGTAACGAGATTGAACTACTTTTTATGTAACGAGATTGAAGTACATTTCATGTAAAGAGATTGAAGTACATTTCATGTAAAGAGATTGAAGTACATTTCATGTAAAGAGATTGAAGTACATTTCATGTAACTATATTGAAGCATATTTCATGTCGTAACGAGATTGAACTACTTTTTATGTAACGAGATTGAAGCACATTTCATGTAACGAGATTGAAGTACATTTCATGTAAAGAGATTGAAGTACATTTCATGTAACTATATTGAAGCACATTTCATGTCGTAACGAGATTGAACTACTTTTTATGTAACGAGATTAAAGCACATTTCATGTAAAGAGATTGAAGCACATTTCATGTAAAGAGATTGAAGTACATTTCATGTAAAGAGATTGAAGTACATTTCATGTAACTATATTGAAGCATATTTCATGTCGTAACGAGATTGAACTACTTTTTATGTAACGAGATTGAAGCACATTTCATGTAACGAGATTGAAGTACATTTCATGTAAAGAGATTGAAGTACATTTCATGTAACTATATTGAAGCATATTTCATGTCGTAACGAGATTGAACTACTTTTTATGTAACGAGATTAAAGCACATTTCATGTAAAGAGATTGAAGTACATTTCATGTAAAGAGATTGAAGTACATTTCATGTAACTATATTGAAGCACATTTCATGTCGTAACGAGATTGAAGCACATTTCATGTAACGAGATTGAAGTACATTTCATGTAACGAGATTGAAGTACATTTCATGTAAAGAGATTGAAGTACATTTCATGTCGTAACAATAGTAAACGATGAGATCGTCGTCATAAACAGTTTATTCAAAAAGTCGAATTACAATAGTGTCAATGCGATAATATATATCTTTTAAAAATATTGTTACATAATGAACATGTTTGATTAAAAATCAATTTAGTACCACGTAGTAATAAGAAAAACACATTTTAATATTTTTATGTTTTAAGAGATACTAAAAACAATCCTAGTTCCATGAGCAGTTTGACGCCATTTTTAAAACAACTTCGATTACGTTAGCATATTTACACATTTTAAACGTGTTTTTCTCTATATGACATGCGTAATAGTAAATCGATTTGAAGTCGAAATGGTTTATCATGTAACAATCTTAACAAACCAACAACATAAACCCATTGTTATCGCCGATACACATTTTTTATCGCATTCTGTTCAGGACGACGATCTCGTCATTTTACGTAAAAATCTAGTAATAGCCAGGCTCAACGTTGTTTAACTTCTGTTGATCTTACGGGAACCTGTAGGTCTATGTTATTTTAGACATATCTGAGGATATATAACTGCTTCTGGGAATAACATGGAAGGAAAGGGTGATCAACACTAAGGTCTTCCCAGCATGTTCACACTGCTCAAACAGCGCAGACTACGTTGGTTGGGACACGTCTAATGTATGGCAGATAGCCACATCCACAAGGATCTCCTGTATGGAGAGATGGCTGCTGGAAGGAGACCCACCGGGAGGCCATAGCTGTGGTACCGCGATGTTGTGAAGCGTGATATGGAGGCTGTGGGCATCAACACTTGAAGAGACTGGCAACCAACCGATTCAAAAAGAGTTGACCCCGACCAAACAATTGAAGTCAGGGGATGAGAAGCTGACACAAGTTGCCACGGAGAGGCTAACCCGCAGGAAGCTAAGTGACGGCTTAAGCGGAAGAGGGAAAGAACACACATTTGACTTCTACAATAGAAACTGTTACTCCAACCAAACAGAAAACTGGGTTACCATTCATGATCAACCATGAGCGACGGTAGCTAACTATTACTTCTACATAATATACAACAACTTGAACCCTTGAATTATTGACTGCAGTATTCAATTCAAGCAGAACATCAACTTTGAAAAACGGAGTTTGCACTGAAGTCTCTTGAAACACCCACAGCTTTGATATGTCCATTCGCTGCTTAACAGGTCGTCAGGGTCAAGAGATTATCGGATTCTGGGTACAATGTAGGCTTCCTGAGAAATGTAATCTTTTATAGCGAAAAGCTAGCACGGATTTGGCAGCTATTTATTGTCATTGAATAACGTGTGCGCGATGGGGGGGGATAATAATCGGCTTTTGTGTTAAATCAGCTGATTCTAAACTGTGCGTGGCAACGTTCTAAAATACAAACAGATTATCTTTCCAATGTCACAAAATGGTTCCTTTAAAGACACAAAGAAAAAAAAACTTAGATTTTAAAAATAAGCGACAAATACAATTGACTCTATATGTGGGTATGGCATTATAGCTATGTAAGTATAGATAAATAAAGCAGTGTACGTCTATATGCATGACCAAAAACATGTGAAAAAATGGAACTAGCTGAATAGTATCTATCTATACACATGTTAGGAGTACTAGCGCAGTGAACCTTGCAATTTACATATGGACTCTTGATTGGACAAAATCTCCACTCGACAGTTTATTTAAGCCGATAAGGGAATCCACGCGCGCACTATATAAAGCAAGGCTCACATGTAGCTTTCTTTCTCTTTTCTTCTTTTTTTGGGAAACAGCAGACGTCTGTACGACAAACTTTTCCTATCTTCTGTCGGTTCAAAGGGCCTCGACAAACACAACGAATAACACACAAAAACGGTCCTTGAAAGGCACTAACAAATAACGAAAGACTTTCATGGACTACTAAACATAACCTCCGGCGAAGCACACACTCGCCGCTCAACGAACGTACATGTACACAAGTTCATAGCAATAATCTATTTTACTAACTACACTTGCTAAACGAACGCATGTACATATAAGTCAATACGTACACTCTCTTACTAACAAAACAGGTCACGCTAGTTCATACACATATTCATATGCTTACATTATTCACACATACATACACGCACATGACCCCAGACGAGATGAACATACATAATTCTATCACTAACGAAACGCGCACGCTAATACCCACATATTTTCATGATTATTCATTGAGACACAGGTAAATGCACACGACGACCACCTTAAAAACCCCAACCCTCTAGCTCAGAAACGTTTCTTTGTATTCTCTGAACATTAGTATACTATGACTTCTTTCATTGGACGCTTAAGAACTCTTATTCTTCACAAAATGTACCTTTCGTTTTCTTAACTAATCGTTAAAACTAAATGATTAATTCTGTATGGATAGACTTTATCATTCTTTTCATTCACATCCACAACACACTACTAAAATCTGGTACTGTGTTTTCGTGACTCTGCGTCGTCAACGTTCGGGCAGGTTTCGGAAGCGCCCGAAAGTTGTACGAGGCGAAAACTGCCAAATGATCAATCGAAGACTGACAGACGATAAATTCAGACGAAAAAAAATCAAAGTAAAATACATATATAAAAATAAAGAACAAAAAAAACGTAGCTAAACAACTGCTATTAATTAGATGTTTATTTTTTTTTGTCGAAGGAACCATTGTTAATAATACGTTATCCTTTGTGCACGGAAAAGTTTCAAAAGAAATCACTGTTTTTAACCAATTTATTGTCTTTCTTTTTATTTTTTTTCAATGTATTTTATTATTTTGAACATTTTCTTGGTAATAATTAAGGGTTAGCTTTAGGTTTAGGGTTTAGGGTTTAGGGTTAGGGTTAATCTTTCGCTAGAAGTGGCCGTTGCTGGCACAACTCAATGAGTCATTCGGGACATAGATCGTAGAAATTCGTTGTTTTTTGTACGCGTTGCAGATCGTAGAAATTAATTTCTTCCAATACTTATCAACTGCTTGCTCGGAACCTGATTGTTTCATGCGTGTTGCAACTTGATTGGTTAATAGTTTTGTCAACGCTCGGGAGCTTCCGAGACCTGCCCGAACGTTGACGACGTGCGTTTCTATAGGAGTACCATATAACTTTAGTCAAAACATCTTCAATAAAAGATTTTCATTTTTCTTTAAGGAAAATTACTTGCCTTGGGTTTTATATATTTTTAGAGGATCCGTGTTTCAGTAGAATTTTTAGATAGTGTGGGGACGGAGTAGGAGGACTCCCTAAATGGGGGTAGGGTTAGTAGGGGAAGTCGGAAGTGACGTCATGTCGGTGGGAGGTTGTTTTGATATCTTTTTTCCCAGAATCTCGATCGACGCAGGTGTGAAAAACGATCGCTGGTGCCAGCAAGTCAGGCCGGGGAGGCAGCAGCCCAAAATGACTTACGTAAATGTCTCTCAGTAATTATTTTGTCCTGTCTGTCTGTCTGTCTGTCTGTCTGTCTCTCTCTCTCTCTCTCACACACACACACACACACACACTTACTACATACGAGTTCAGTTTTTTCGGTCTTATTTTTAAAAATAACCCAACAACAGCATTCACCTGGTGGTTCTATCAAGTCCAAGTTTAACAGGGCGAGCATTAACCACAATGACGAAACACAAAATATACCAGCTAGCAAGACGAAACCCGGGTGCGCCACACCGAACAAGGTAAGCGAGAATGTAACAGAATAGCGTGCAAACATTTTCTTTACCTAAATTCACTCCAAACAAGGTACAATGCAAAGAGACGTATAGGGCTACTGTTAATTAGGTGGACCCTATATGGGGAGTTTTGCAGCGAGATGCTTGTTCGCATTGCATTTAGATGTCTGTATGTTAGTACGGGTTTAGGAAACGGGCAAATCCAAAGGCTAGTAGCACGAGGAAATAAGTTATTAGAGTGAAGGCGCTCCGGTAGTTGGGGACCTCAACAGTGAAAGTGTGGGATCTTGCTGACTCACGTGTTGATCGGAGGTATTTATGCAGAACATTTGTTGAAGCACATTCCATTAAAGTATTTGTAAAACACGCACATTGCGGCGATGGGACAGAGGCTGGAGCAAGCTTGATAGTAAGGAGACTATTAGATTAGAGTGTTGACGCCGTTGTACTGTCCACCCTTCAACAGCGTGGTCTGTTTTAAAAGCTGGATAATAAAACTGAGCGGAGAGATCTTACCAACAATAACAGTATACATTTTGATTCTAATCCAATGTTCAAGTTAAGTCGGCATTCTGTCCAGAGATTGTTTTTTTTTTGTCTTACAATTTGAATTTTGAAGAGATTTTTGGTACTGGCACAGCTTTTGAACCAGACAAAACCGACTTTTCGTTCGGCTTTTTCCAACTCTTTACGTAAACAACCGTAAGAGGCCGAAGCTCTTACCCAATCAGAAGACGAGAAAACAGATAGGTTTAATCATGAATTGGCGATTGTAAAGAATTTCCAACAGAGTAAAAAAGGGGTGACAAAAAACAACAACAAATAGTCACCAAATAACTGTCTCCAAATGCAATGAAAGTATGTTAGCGTTTAATTAGAGTAAGGTTAAAATTAGTTTAGGGTTAGTATAAAAGAAACGGTTCGGCTTTTGTCTAGTTCAAAAGTTGGAAAAATGTTTATTTAACATTTTCGTGAAAAAAAAAAAATTATTAAAGTTGTTTCACTTTCGTCAGAAATTTTTTTAAATTCATAAAAATGAACATACGGTGAGTGTTTTCTTGCTTTAAATGTTGTTTTATTTTTTTGTGTGTTTGAACGCTGCCTGGTTTTGATTTTCACGCCGGTTCGTTTTCATTCGGACTTTTCCGGCTGTTTACGTAGTTCTGCGTTGGTAAAAGTCGGTTTTGTCTTGTTCGAAAGCTGTACCACTACCCGATTTTATCATGTACAACACCTGATATACCCAAATAGTAACCTGTTTCGTACTGGCCAGACTCAACTTTACTTAACCTCGGTAATTTAACGGGTTTTCGGTATGTCAAGTGATTATAGTCGTATCAAATATTATCAGTGAGTAATACTGATCGGACAATTTCAATATTTTTCCCGATTCCGATACATTCCCGATTCCGATACAATTACCAATTCTGTTCTACATTCCCGATTCCGATACAATTACCAATTCTGTTCTACATTCCCGATTCCGATACAATTACCAATTCTGTTCTACATTCCCGATTCCGATACAATTACCGATTCTGTTCTACATTCCCGATTCCGATACAATTACCGATGCTGTTCTAAATTACTTATTCTGATACAATTAGCAATTGTGTTTTAAATTACTTATTTCGATACAATTACCGTCTCTGTCCTATATTCCCGATTCCGCCACAATTACCAATTCTGTTCTAAATTACTTATTCTGATACAATTAGCAATTGTGTTTTAAATTACTTATTTCGATACAATTACCGTCTCTGTCCTATATTCCCGATTCCGCCACAATTACCAATTCTGTTCTAAATTACTTATTCTGATACAATTACCGATTCTGTTCTAAATTCCCGATTCCGATACAATTACCGATTCTGTTCTACATTCCCGATTCCGATACAATTACAGATTCTGTTTTACATTCCCGATTCAGATACAATTACTGATTCCGATTCGTTTCAAATGTTTAAACATTTACTTATGGAGTTGGATTTATCTCAGATTACTGTTAAATCTCGAGCCATTTTTACCTTAATTCCTCATTATGATCCACAGACTTTAGTTTTACTGGTAGTTTTAGTTCACTAAATGTTCATTATTTTACCATTAGTACCATGAAATGTAAAATGAAGTTTTAAACAAGAGAAATTAAAAAAATCGTTTTTGGAATACGAAATTATGCTAAAAATATTCCGATTTTGATACCTCCAAAATTTCCGAGTTTTCCAATTCCTGATTCTGTTTAATCGTCCCAAGACTAGTGCGTAAATAATTAAAAGTGACCGGTAGAATCAATGATGAAGTTATATATGCATGTGTTTAACCCCCCCCCCCTTTTTAGGAGAGCCCCCCCCCCCACTTTTATAACTGTCCCGATTGTCCTGATTTACCCATATTCGTATTTAATTCAGCACTATATACGATTCGAACATGTAAGGTCGTCTCCGGTCGTTATATAAAAGACGACAACTCGCACGTGCGTTTTTTGTAATTGTTAATGCGAAATAAAACATGAAAAAAAACATCGTAAATCTAGATTTATTTCTGTCATTTTACGCATGTCTATGAATGTCTGACAGCAATATGTCAGTTATTTCTACAGATTAAACCTCAGCGGGACAATCATGTTAACAATAATCTATTAAACAAACATGTTAACAATAATCTATTAAACAAACATGTTAACAATAATCTATTAAACAAACATGTTAACAATAATCTATTAAACCAGAACGCCGGCGCGGATTTGTGAGCAAGCCGTTCCCGATGAAAAACGGCGAAGTCGAGATAATCGTCTGTTGATTGAAATGTTGTTGGGCAAGCAGCTTTCTCTTGGATTGACGACCTCACGATTGATTGCGATTGCGAGGCGAACATCTAGATCCGATGCTTCATCTCTAATCCAACTAAATGCAATTGGTCAGCGACGTAGCGAGAAACGTTGTCAAGTAGCGGCGAACTTGGGCATCCAATTTAACGGGGTCGGAGTCGCGCAGTCGGACAAGTTTAGCTTCTAAATCCAAGTGTGTGCACTTGTTTAATTAAATTATGCAGGCAGTGTGAATGTAAACAATTAGCAAAGTGTCGTTTGGTTTTAAAATAATAATAATAATTTCGGTGCTTCTGTATTTTTATCTCTAATTTAGAAGAGGCTGTTGAAAGGGGGGATAATTACAACAGTTTTTTTGGGCTGTAACCATCAGGCATAAAGAAAAATCCGGAGAATTATTAAGAAAATAAATTTTAAAAAAAGGTACTTATGCAGTTTACGGACCGAGTTGAAATGATAACGTTATTATTTAGAAAGCCATTCTTAACATACGGAGGTGTGAGGGTAGATTAACTATTTTGTTTATATAATTGTTCGGTGAAAGTACAGAATAGTTAATCACCTCCCCAGCTTCCCAGGTAGAGAATGGCTTTCTAAATTATAACGTTATTATTTCAGTCCGGTCCGTAAACTGCATAAGTCCATTTTTTTAAATTATTTTCTCACTAATTCTCTTGAGTGTCCTTATGAGTTATGGTTACAACAAAAAAAGTTGGAATTATCTCCCCTTTCAACTGACTCTTCTAAAATGAAAATGAAATTTCATATGTTCTTAATAAGACAGTAGCACCATTATTTCTCTATATAAAACTGAATGTCTGTATGTATGTGTGTGTTTGTGGACAAACCAGAAGAGTACCCAGACTCAACGTTAGTAGCAAACGGTTTCTCACTGTTGAATAGTTCAGCCCCGTTTTGTATTTGTGACTTTTCCAGCTGTAGTCAGCTTATGCGATAAGTGATTTCAGTTGGTATCCTTAGGTATTGAAACTGCATTTTTTACTTTGTTTATAGATGACTAAAAGCTGTTTTAGACTATGCATATATATAAAACTGTACCACAGTATAGAGTAGGTTTTTTCAAAACACTTTAATCCAATAGCTTTTTACTCTTTGTGAATTTTTCTGATGATTTTGTAATATTGCAGAGACGATATTAGCATACAAATGTTGTTTGGCACAAGACAAATGAAACGAACCGTAAAAAATATATCTCACAGAAAAGTTATGTTTGTTGGAAGTGTGAAAAAATAAAAATAAATATAATAAAATAAAAACATGCTTATTGGAATATGATATTAACATGATATATATATATATATATATATATATATATATATATATATATATATATATATATATACAGAGAGGGGGGGGAAAGAAAGAGAGAGGGAGACAGAGCGAGAAATTCACATTGGTCTTTATTATTTAGTGAAGGATTATTTATAATCTTCGGACTATGAACAAGAACTTTTAGAATAAGGAGATCATCAGCTGTTTACCATGCAACTGTTTCGTAAATTTAAAAACAGAACAGCTATAAAATGAATAGCTCTCCAGGGAAACTAGTCAGAATACCACATTTCGCTAATAATTTCACTAATATGTTTATATATATATATATATATATATATATATATATATATATATATATATAGTAAGCAATGAAAATATATATGGCAATCAAGCTACACAGAGGCTCCCGTGTTTCATCCCCGGGGGGAATCGTCAGGCTAAATGCATGGGGTTATTTTTGTCAGGTGTTTTTATATACATGGCTTGCTAGTTAACTTAAACTCTAGAAGTGAAATAGCAAACAGCTGTTTACACAGAAATACATTTACCTTAGGATGATATACAAAAAATAAAATAAATAAATAAATAAAAATAAATAAATAAATACAAAACTGAATTAGTTAAAATTTAAAACCTTAAATAGAAATACAAGAAGCAACGTGTAAAAATAAATTCGCCAACTTAATTGACAAAACAAAGGAAACAGGATATAGGAAAATCCATTGTTAACAAAAAATAGGAGCGTCACCAACAAAGCCTTTGTTCGAGGGAAGCCCAACGATTTGCTGAGGGAACAACAAAGAATCTGATTGGTTAACTAGCAAGCCATGTATATAAAAACACCTGACAAAAATAACTCCATGCATTTAGCCTGACGATTCCCCCCGGGGATAAAACACGGAAGCCTCTGTGTAGCTTGATTGCCATATATATTTTCATTGCTTACTACCGAGCTCTACTTACGTATCGAGCACTGTTGAAGTAAATACTGAAAACTGACACATAAAAAATTATATCTCCTTATAATATTTTATGTGGATACATGAAGTACTTATATATATATATATATATATATATATATAAGATTATTATTTGTTTATTATCATTATTATTATTAATAGTAGTAGTAGTAGTAGTATTTATATTATTAGTATTTGATATGCAAAATACTATATCATAAGATAATTTTTAAAGGTAATGTTTGATAATTATATATATATATATATATATATGTATATATATATATATATATATATATA
>OY744538.1:83937231-83947231 GCA_963556195.1 Sepiola atlantica | reverse complement strand
AGGAACAGAAATTTAAAAGAAACCTCATAAGCTCCCCCTTCTCTCCCCACCCCGCAAAAAAAGATTTAAAATGTAAAAATTTTAAAAAATTAAAAATTAAACAAAACGTTTCTTTTTAATTAATTATTATTTTTTTATTAATGGTGCCGGCCTAGGCTGACACAAGACAAAATATTTGTAGAGGGTCGGGGAGAATGAGAATACAGAAGAGAAACAGCACAAACCAGACCTCCATTGGAAAAAGTGCGGAGAATGCTGGAACCTTGAGGAAGCTTATTGCCACCCAAATCCAATAGAAGACCAATTGTCTTTACCAGCAAGAAATAAATGGTAAGGGGCTGTTGCGATACCGCATCGTTATCGAAAAAATGGTAACGAATAGTGGAAATCTAGGGAGGCTTGCTGTCACTCAGACTCCAGGAAATACTACTGGTTGTTGTCGGTGAGCAATCACTGACGATGATCTGTGTGAGAACTCTTAGTGAGTACAAATAGTAATAATAATAATAATAATAATAATGATGATAATAATAATAATGATAATAATAATAATGATAATAATAATAATAATAATGATAATAATAATGATCAAAATAATAATGATAATGATAATAATAATGATAATAATAATAATGATAATGATAATGATAATGATAATAACAATAATAATAATAATAATAATAATAACAATGATAAAATAATAATGATAATGATGATAATAATAATAATAATAATAAGAAGAAGAAGAAGAAGAAGAAGAAGGAGAAGAAGAAGAAGAAGAAGAAGAAGAAGAATAATATGCATAAATATACAGACACGCACACACACACACAAATATATATATATTATATTTTATATTTTATATTTTATTATACTTCATATTATTTTTGATTTTGATTTTTAACGGTCTTTTTATTCCATTTTATTCCATTTTATTCCATTTTATTCCATTTTATTCCATTTTATATTTTATATTTCATATTTTATACATTGTTTTACTTTGTACTATATTATATTTTTGATTTTTAACGTGCCCAATTCATACCACGTGACTTTCCAAATCTTAATTTTCTTTTTTTTTCTTTTCTCCCATTTCATTTTTTGCAAATATTATCTAAAGTTAAGATCGGATTTAAACTCTGCTAATGAGATCTCAGTTTATAAGAGCTGTTGGTCGATGGCATCGACATGCCAGTGTCGCAGATTTTGTGCATATATGTGTGGATAAAAATAATCATATATAAATATATATATATATTAAATCAAGTGAGCCGCGAAGGCGCTTTACCCCTTAATAGACTTCAAGAATGGCCTATGCTGGAAATCTCATTTCTTTGATCAATCATAACTCAAATACCAATAAACGAAATTAGTCAAAACTTTGCACAACATTTTCACTTAGTAGGTTCTATAAGTGTGTAGAATTTCAGCATCATTAGTCAAGGCAACCCAGAGATCCAGAAAGTTCAATAATGAAATCATGTTATCTGTGTGTACGTACGTATGTGCCACCCTGTATCTCATCAACTATTTGATTGATTCAGCTGATTTTTGGCAGAAATAGAGGTTCTATGGTCTAGTTGATGGCATTTTAATTTCAGTTTATTATATACCTTAGTTTTCCAGGAAAATCCAAAAAAACTTAAAAATGACCAGTATTCATATACTTTATTCTATATCTTATCAGCCATTTGATGGATTCAGCTTATATTTGGCAAAGATAGATGTTCTAGTGTCTAGTTGATGGCATTTTAATGTCAGTTTACCATATACCTTGATTAGTCAAACTACCAACTATATCAGTTATGAGAAAGCATTGTATTGAGCCATAGTCTTTACAAAAGTAGTGAAATTCCATGAAAAATGCCAGTATACTGAAATCATATGCCCTTAATAGGGTTAAGATGAAAATTCATATACACTAAATGTACAAAAGCAAGGCAATTCCTAAATTGTTACACTTTTATTGTCATTAAGGGTATGCGAGCACAACAGGGCTATGTATTTTACTGGTAGGAATTTTTCTTCAGCGCACCTCACACACTTCATCCACTCATGCATAGAGATTTATACTGTAGTGATGTGATAATGAAATGGTTTGGTTGATATGTAGTCATACCCTTAATGACAATAAAAGTGTAAACATTTGGGAATTTCCTTACTTTTGTACATTTAGTGTATATGAACTTTCATCTTAACCTTATTAAGGGCATATGATTTCAGTATACTGGCATTTTTCATGGAATATATATATATATATTAAAGATGTAAGTATAGCAATGCATCATGGAATGTGTACACACACACATATATATACATATATATATATATATATATTTGTTATTGTTTATTATCTATGTACGTATACGTTTCGTCCTTTTTAATCTGTACTCTTCAGCATAGAGATATGACTATCTATCTATCTATCTATCTATCTATCTATCTATATATATATATATATATATATATATATATATATATATATATATATATATATATATATATATTAAAGATGTAAGTACAGGAATATGTTTTTATTATTACTTATATTCGAGCGAGAAGAGATTTTCTTTTCTCTGGTGAGGATGTGCATCCTCACGATCTGCCAACGAAAATACTCTGATGCGGACGGATTATTCATAAATACATCTAACTTGCCCCTGTTTAGCGTGCATTTGCGAGCCAGTTCGTCCGGGGGTCGACGAGAGTTACGCACATGCGTGCATCGTGCGCGTGTCTCTGCGCATGCACGGATCTTAATCCCAAACTCGTATAGAACGTTCTTATTATTCCCAAAATAATAAACCTCTATTTTCGGGCATTGTCCTTCTTTTCTTCTTTTCTTCTATTCTTGTTTCGTTATCTTATTTATTTATTTTTTTGGTTTTCTGATATATTCTTAAGATTTTATCTTTGTATCCAGCGCACAGCATAAAATTGTATTGTCTTTCTGCATTTTTAAAAAATGCGATATATGCCATGTTATCGATGTATGCCAATGCTTATATATATATATATATATATATATATATATATATATATATATATATATATATATATATATATATATATATATATATATATAAAGATTGCCGAAGAGTGATAAACATGCACGGATGTCCAAATTTATTTCAAACTTCAAATGTTCAATGCAATGGATATTCTGTAAAAAAATTATGTTTATACGTTTATAGCTTTTTCCTTAAGCCAAGGCTTTTCAAAGATCGAAATCTTATCACCAGAGGAATTTTACAGATAGATAAGTTGGCAATAGAAAAGCCAAAGTTCAACATTTGAACAAATATTAAGAAAAAAGTTGGGTGAAAAAAAGCTCGAGTAAAAAGGTATTGGGTTTGTCCAGATGGTAATTGTCCAAAGGTAAGGTGTCCAATGGAAGAAGGTTTCAATGGAGAAGAAAAAGTTTCGTAGAGGCATCACAGTAAGGCGTTCAAAAAAAAGTAAATCCAATGGTGAAAATTAAGTTCAAAGTCGTAGATAGAGCGTACTTAAACGGAATTAAAAATGAAGATATCTACTTATAATTGCTCTATCTCGTATATTGAGCTTTTACCATTTCACTATAGGCTTTTTCTACTAAAAGTTTACTTTTAGTTTCTTACTTATATATATATATATATATATATATATATATATATATATATATATATATATATATATATATATATATATATATAATGGGTGATTGGAAAGTAACTCCCTCTAATAAATTATACGCAATTTATACCGGTTTTTACTGCCAACGCGGTAAGCGTATAGATAGACGTCGGAAAACAGTGCGACAAAAATGGTTTTATATTGTTGTTGTTTTTTTTAATATTGTTAAATGAGGACTTATTTCGAGTTAATGTTTATTAAAGATTTCGCATGTAATCTGAATATAAACACGTTTGAAATGTGTAAATATGCTAGAATAATGGAAGTTTTAACAAAAAAGAAACCAGCACCATGTTTTTTCTTTTTTCGCTCAAGACAAAAAAGTATTAAAACGCATTTTTCTATATTACTACGTTATATTAAATTAATTTTAACTTTAAAACATTATTAATGTAATAATCTTATATATATATATATATATATATATATATATATATATATATATATGTTTCGGCAGCAAGGCATTGATTATACATGTGTCATTGAAGACCACGGAGTTTTCTTTCTTCGCTGGTTAATTTCTCGACACGGCGAGCGATTCGTCGGTTTTCCGGTGTCAATTGGTGGATTATAACGCTTAATGTTGTATCTTGGGCCATTTCTCGAGCGCTTTCGGTCTCGCGACCGTCTTCAGGATGCTGTGTCTTATTATTTGTAAAGAGCCGCAGTTATGGTTCTATTTTTGGTTATATCTATTAATTTACATATGTATATATATATATACATATATATATATATATATATATATATATATATATATATATATATATCTTTATTCTTTTATTTACTTGCTTATTAATTTATATATAATATATATAATATAATATATATAATATAATATATATAATATATATATATAATATTTATCAATAAATATTAATTATTTATTATCTACAGACATCGATGTTTCATGCTAACGCAATCTTCAGTGCGGGAAGTTAATTTCCGACGGTCGGCGGGCGCGAACTCCGATCACAAATCGCCACTGATTCGCATTCAAGAGCGTTTTTCCCGTTAGCTTAGAATTAAGGAGGAATTTAACTTTGTAAATACCAAGTCGACGGGTATTTTACAACGAGCAGCGAAAGTGATCTACACCAATAAACTGTGTTTGTACTCGCAATGAAGCTAGTAGTACTGCTTGTTGTAAAATGTTTTTTTCACATAAGAAGGCGTTTTTTTATGAAAGAAAATTTCATTCAAGAAATCGATAGGATGCACAATTTTTTTAATGAAATACAATTTTGTTTAAGAAATCGATAAGATGCATAATTTTTTTTATGAAATACAATTTTGTTTAAGAAATCGATAAGATGCTCAATTTTTTTATTTTATATGATAAATCAAATATTTTGGACGGACATCCGTCCTTTTTCAATTAAAATAATACTCCGACATTGTTATATATACTTTTGTAATATTTCTCCATTCTGACCGTTTGGGAGCGAATTTCATACGGCGACGCTCTCCTTGGTGTAATGTGGAGACAGTGTAGGTTCGAAGTTGTGCGATAGTAGTACACATAGCAGTAGTAAAAGTAAGCGTCCATACGCTGATAGGTAGTAATAAAATGTTTTTGTACATAAATCTTGGCATCTTATCGATTTCTTTAACACATGGTTTTTATGAAGGCATTTTGCCTCTATCTTTATGTTTAAAATTCAAAAGATGCTTAAGAAAATGAAATCTCCCAAATGTATACCTTCCAGCGACCATGCGCGATTTAAGTTCAATTTAAAACAGACATTTGCACCGTCAGTCCACACATCATCGGACATCACTTCCAGAAGACCAGGATGGATTATTATGAAAAAAAAAAGATTAGTACCTTTTTTCTGTCTAAAGCTCTGTCGAGGCTTGTTATATCAAGCGAAATATTAGATAAAGAAGTCAAGATTAAGAAAAAAAAATGTTTTGATTTTTTATTTTGATTTTAATAAAAAAATATCTGCATCTAACACATGGTTTGTAATGAAGGCACTTTGCCCCTATCTTTATCTTTACAATTCTAAAGATGCTTAAAAAAATGAACTTTCCCAAATTTATATATATATATATATATATATATATATATATATATATATATATATAATAACTTATACACTGATATATTTTCAACTTTTTGACGAAACTGTTTCCGATGTCGGTCTATACACTTGCGCTCAATACTTATCAAGGTCAAAAGCTCATTAAAGCTAATCGGAGATGGGAGTTTATGAGATTGGTGAATGAAGAAT
This sequence comes from Sepiola atlantica, assembly GCA_963556195.1. Lineage (NCBI taxonomy): Eukaryota > Metazoa > Mollusca > Cephalopoda > Sepiida > Sepiolidae > Sepiola > Sepiola atlantica. The sequence continues at coordinate 83,941,319 of OY744538.1, read as the reverse complement.
ATTATGAGAGGATTTAAAATGATTAATGGAATTATCAAAGTGTGATTACTTATTAGGAAGGCTTATGGCAAGTATTTGTTAAAATTAGATTTGAAGACGGATATGTTGTAATCTGCAAGGAAGCATCCCCATGATGATGTGTTCTGCAAGTGAGAAGTTCTTAGAAATAAATTCTTTTCATGGAAATTTCGCCTGACGCAAGGCAAACAGAGGAAGATAAGTCTGGTACAAGACAAACGGAAGAAGAAAAGTCTAGTAGAAAGACAGGTTCTAGTTGTTAATGTCTTACAAAGAAGAGCTAAGGACTTGAGCTCAGTCGAGCATTTTTCATGGAAATTACGATAGAGCAGAGAGAGACTAGTTACCTATCTTATGTGAGAAAGGGACTGTATAAGGCAGAGGAGACAACTTCCACTAGATTGTAAAGTCGATTTTGTACTCTGTCTTGGTAAGAAAAAGTGGTGCTCCCTAGATGTGGCAGCAGTACTCTATCTGAGCTCTGAAATATAATCCTTACAAGAAATGCATATAACAAGGTGTATAGCATGTTGTCAAATTTAGAATTCAATATAAGCGCCAGTATTCGCCACCAGCTACTCAACCCGCCTGGGAACCTCATCAGTTGATTTCAGAAGAAACTCTTTTTTAATTAATGAGTCACCATTTATCAAAGCAAACAAAGCTACACGTGTTGACAGTTAGATTATAATGAATACTAATAGAGGATTTAAAATCTCGACATTCCACTTATTAAAACCAATAGCCGATCCAGGAAACAGCAACTCTTCTCCGTTTGTCAAAAGTATCGCTCAGCGAATGTGAGAACTAAATGGTTAAAATCATAACATTCACTCCCCCTTATTTTCTCTTTCCGTCTTGACACTCCATGAGCGATAATTATAACAAAGGAAGAAGAATTCCTGTTATGAAATTGCTAATTGTTTTGTTGGGTTTGGTTGTTCATATAAGACACGAAGAAAAAGAAAACACGTACAATTATTTTGATTTTCGTTTAAAGAAACACATTTTTCTTTCTGTTTTATTGAGGCGAACATTACGAAACAAAATTTCTTTGACAATGTATTCATGTTTTATTTGAGAGACTACTAATCCTCGTTTTGGATATATAACTACAAGCGTGCGTGTACTTATCTCTTCGACTTCTAGTTAATTACGACCGTCGTATATGTGTGTTTGTGTTTACCATGGTTTTCAACATAATTCTTCTTTACGACGAGAGAAGCAGACAATCTGTTTCACTATTTGTTTATTTATTTAACTATATCGTTTGCATCATGATTTACGTCATTAACCATTATCGTATGAATTTCAATCTAGATATTTTTTGCGAATACCATTAGTTTATATAATTCTAATAAACTATTCTACTTACTTCTAAACCCTTATTTGTTTTACCAAATATCAATGACTATTAAACACATTGTCAGTTGACTGACGTTATAAATAAAATCCTTTTTTTCAACATTTTCAAACGGCTGCGTTCAAATAACTCTTCAACTTTCAATTTTTTTTCAGTAATATATTGCTAAACTATACGTTGATCGTATCATCGTGTTATCTGATTGCACTATTTCTCAAATTATGTATATACGACAATAGACCTCTTCAAAATTGACCTTTTTCTTCAAACATATGGAAACTGATATTATTCCCATTCTCCAAGGTCTACATTAGCTAAATATACCAGTTATTGTGATCTTGGCCCTTGGCTATGCCTGCCTCAAGAGCCATGTAATTTTATTGTTGACGTTTTTCAAAAACGCTGCAAAATTTGGGATATTATGTCCTTATTTTCATTGTAGCTTTCCAGAGATTGATGCTATAGCATTGAAAGTGGTATCAAATGAAAGCTAATAAAATTTTCTTGCATATGGTAGTAAACACATGAACACCTGTGTTAATTTTAATTAATTTTAATGCACAAACATATATATATATTTTATGCTTGGAAAGGATGCCATCATATAATACATAACTTTATCTCAAAAATGTTACTCTTAATGCATGTATATGATTTATTATCACTAAGTATGTATTATCTCTTCATTTCAGTACTACGACAAATTAGTTAAAACGTAGTGATATTTACCTTAACATTTGGGTTATTTTTCTATGTAACGTTAATTGGAAGAGGTAATTATTATAACACTAGTGGTAAGTGTTTACTATTTCCCACATTTACAATGATTAATGGTATCCACGTTTACCGGAACTGATGATTTAAATATTCCACGACTGCGATGATTAATGATTTTTAAAAATTAAGTTATTCGCTTCATGTTATTCGTTAAATATACTTCCAGCTTGAGATATCCAGTACAGAAAGCTTAATTAGATTTTGCCGACGCCGACATTATTTGATTAATAGATTATTAATTACTGCTCAGGTGTTTTAGACGTAGAAACAGTTTCATTATCTAACTGAAATATCAACTCAACAAAACTCACCAGTGATAGAACTATGCGACACGTTTGGCTATGCTAAATTCTAAGAAATGAAAATTATTTTTACTCGAGAATTAAAAAAAAAATAGCAGATATGTTTAAGATGGGCGCCTGTTTGGAGCTCTGGTTGCCCACATGGATTCAATGACGGACGGACGGACAGATCTTCTCATAGACATGTTTAAAAAAAGGTAACGGTCGCATAGCCTGGACGCGGACGAGTGTCGTTGCCGACATCACACATTGCCCATGGCTGTAGCGGCGGTGATTTGTTAAGAATCACCGTGTCTAGAGCACAGCATATAGAAGGCGGAGCCCATCCCTCTCCTTCCGCTGCCTTGAACCTTCCCTGAGTTTTAGTCAGGTACCTATTTACTGCTGGGTGGACAGAGGGAGTTTTCAGACCCGAAAATTCGCATGCCGTGAGTGGGATCAAACCCGGGTCGTCCAGGCCCTCCCAAGACATGTTTGGCCGCATCTAAATAAGAAAATGCGTGTATTATTTGGATGATTTGAACTTCTGTTCTCATCCTGGAAGTTTGTCTTGTAACGTTTTAACCTGTCGTCTTTCATGTCCTCCGTTCAGTCTCGGGAGACAATGGATACACTCTGTAAGGGTGACTGCGGTCTTTACAGGTCCTCAAACTGAAAATGTTTTGCCGCTGGAATGAAGGAATCGAAACAAGAAAGAAAGTTTATGTAAAGCTTACAATTTATTGCAAGCAGAATGTTGACAGTCTTTTCAGCACACCCCGCTTCATAGTTACAACTAACTCCCCAACTCTAGTTGGGATGCGACAGGCGGAACATCCGCTTACTTCGATTGTCAAGTATGTTCTGTTGTTTTGCCTGATCTTTACTCGATCAGTTACGTACGTTTGTGATTGTTCTTGATACATTTCTCAATCGACATACGTCAAAATATAAACACTACAATGTTTACAATTTTGATATTAGTCTCAAACTTGAAATTATCAAAACAATCGTAGTTGCATTCCAAATGCAACGTCTACCCAAATACCTGACCTACGTCTCGTTGCTGTCTAAGTTATTTCTACTCACTATGCTAAATCTCCGATCACCCTGGGGTAATCTCGTCATATTCCCACAACGTTTCGACTGACGTAACTTCAGAGATTTTTCAAGGGCATATAGTCGAATTCGGGATTCTTTATGTCGGACTTGGGAATCTATACGAATTTCGAACTGAACACATGATTTAATGAACGAGGGTTGATTGTTCTCGTTCTGTCAGCTATGAACATTTAGAAGATTTAAGTAAATTTTATTTTATTCGTAGTATAGTATCGGAAGTAGTGAGGATTGAACCTTCAACCTCCAGAGAACTATCAGAACTGATTTTACTCAACACCTTTATCCGTTGCGCCACGTGACCATGTGAAGGAATGAAATACGTCCATTTAATCGGCTTCTTATGCGATGAAAATTCTATTTCGAAATGGTGGACGCACAGAATCTATAGTAGAGATGCGAGGCTCTATCTAAAAGCACATGCTACTCTACTGAAGGTCATAGGTCAAGATAGCACGCAGGGCAGTGTGTGGGTGGGTGGTGTCGTGTTAGGCAAAGGAGCGATCCCTTTCACAGGCTGATCTTTCTGT
>OY744538.1:83899731-83934731 GCA_963556195.1 Sepiola atlantica | reverse complement strand
CGGCGCCCCCGAAAAATGAATCTCGTATGTGTGCATCTTAATCTGTGCGAAATGTTTTCCTTGTACAAATATAGGAACAGCACTATCCCCCCCCCCTTTTTATCCCAAACATATTACACTACTAACATTGCTGAATAAAAAATGGAAGATGCAGTGGTGTAGCAGTTAACGACGCAGACTGTGACATCGGCATGTCGGGTTCGAGTTCATTCGCAATTACTGCATCACTTTCACACATATCGTTTTTTTATGGAAATCGCTCGAGACAAGGTATAAAGCCACTTGGTGTTAGGAGCTAACGAGCACGAACTATAATAATTGCAAATATAGGAGATTCCTATGTGCATTGATCTTGAAAAGACCAAGGCTATAGGTAGGAAAAAAATATTCAGCGAATCCCATTTCTTATAAAAACCTATTAATTGTATATACTAACAACATACACTTTAGCATTTACTCTATTAGTAATTGAGTTTTTTTTATAGAAATCGCTCCAGACACGCCATGAAACCACTTGATGTAAATAGCTAACAAGAACAAATGTGATCATCGCGAAAACAAGAGATGCCTATTGGCTTTAGTCTTGAAAAGACCAAGGCTATAGGTAAGAGGAAACAGTTAGCAGGAAGAGAGTTCCACTAGCCTGCAGTTCTTGGAAAGAAACTACTAAAAATAGGAAGCTGTATTATAATAAGGTATCACAACAGCGAACTTATGGAGACAACTAGACCAACGAGTAAATCAAGCTGAAACAAAGGAAGCAGAGAATAGATCACACATTTTCGAAGAACGCATGTCATAATAGTATTTATAGAAAAGAAAGGTACAAGCAAATATCTTTCCTCCAGCTATGAATAAGTATTAGAATAGATTCGACGTACGGCATAATCACATTAGCACACCGGTTCTCATTCGATCACTGAAGTTAAGCAACGTTAAGCTTAGCTAGTACCAGATGGGTTACCATTTTGTGTATAATAAGCACTGTACTGGAGGATGGTGACACCTCCCTGCAAATAACTACAAAAACTAACGTAGTCATCTCTTATTAGAATATGCATGCGACTGTGGACCGATTGTGAATTTAATATTCCGTAGAAACATGCTCCATCAGTAGGTAAGGTACCAGGTAGCTTCAACATAAAAAACAAGCATAGGAGAAGGAAAACATCGGAATAGCACCTGCAACCAATTCGGTTTCGATACACAACACACCCTGTACCTATATTGACATCACTTACCTGATAGAGAGAGTGGGTCGTATTCTTTCTACAATGCTCGATACTCTTGTGTAGAATCGCCTAGTGATTTCGCATTGTCACTCTCGTTATAGAGGGACTAAATGTAACCGTTGGGAAAGGTATGAACCGTCAATCGACCCTCCCTCAGCAATCGGAACAAAACAACTTGTGTTAAATGAATTGTTTACAATATGTATTTTATTTAAGCATTAAATAATTCAAAAGGGTTGATATGCCGTAAAACAAACAACCGAAACTTCCAGTCTTACTTTCTCGAGTTGTGTTCCAATTTATTTGCCTCCAAGTTATGGCATAGTTAGACACAAGGGCATTTTATGTGGAGAATATCCAGCTCCTTTAGATTGGAGAAAAATAATATTCCTAAGTCTAGAAGTATGTAATCTTCATTGAACGAGGACAGAAATTATTAAGTGTAGTATCAGAACAGATGTATGGAAATAAGGCGAGTAAGAAAGAGGCATTTGGGTTTACTTACGGCAGCCTCGTAACTCTTGCTTCTCTTATTTTGTCCTTTAGTCATCACATTCCATGACCGATGTTTCTGACAAAGGGGGAACACTGTTGTTTTCTGAGTCGGAATCTGTCCATCTAACAGTTATCGTTGGCTAGTTCTTTTTACCTTGAAGTAGTATTTTAGCTTGTTATATCAGGCGGTTTCATGCCTTGCATGGAGCGATTTCTATAAAATAAATACTATGTAAGCAGGGTGGTTATCTATCACAGTGTTGCAATTGAACCTCACAACAAATGACACAAAATGCTTTACCCTCATTAGCGATCTCTCACTTCGTGTAGTGACTGATATACTGAAGTCAGATTTGAAATCAAAACAGATACTACATTTTGCTCCTAGCCAAAAGGCGAAGGAACTATTTTTTTTACTTTTTTATTTCACACTCTATTTCTATTTACAGCTCTCTCACTATATTTCTTCCCTGTTTCTATTACATATATTTTACACCAAATCCGTTGTTCCTCTATATAACCCTCTAACTTACCCCTTTCTCTTTCTTTCTTCCTTCTTTCAATCTCTCTAAGTCTCTCTTCATCTTTATTTTTCAGTCACACACATATGCATACGAACATAGACGCATACACACAATTAAACTCATGCATACCGACTCGCATACTCACATATTCTCGCACATACACATAGCATACACAAACTCACTAATACATAGACAACTATACAAATAAAACACGTTCACACACATGTATACACGCACGTCCACAAACGTACACGCATACACAATCATATACAGACATACAAACGTATCTCTACACACGAATACACACTTGCATACGCAAAAAACACACAAGATACCTGAGTTATTTTTATGGTTTTTAATCATATGTTTATATGAATATTTTTTAGCCAAAATAAGTATATATATATATATATATATATATATATATATATATATATATATATATATATATATATAAAGATAGAAGAAATAAGAGTGATCAACATGATCGAATTCCAAATTTATTTCAAATTTCGCTTGTTCAATGAAAGGTGTATTCTGTAATAAACCAGTGTTTATTATTCTTTCCTTAAGCGTAGGCTTTTCAAAGATCGACATCTTATCATCAGAGGAGAAATCAACCATAATACTACCTAAATTTTAAACACATAGTTTCCCTTTCCCTGCTCTTTCCTTAGCCCCTCAGAATCCATGCCACACCTCACCATAACAGAAATCTGAGCCCCCTTTAACTCTTCCACCCTAAGGCTATTTCAATTATATTCTCACCCATTCCATTTTCATAGCTGTCTCAATCTTGCTTACTTAAAGTTTTTCATATTCATTTGAATATTTCCCGACCACTGACTCTCACTTCTTGGCCCTTTTGGGTTAAAAGGTAGCTACGGCTGCTATATCTCTTCAGCTTATCATCATGTCATCCCAAACTTCTGTGTACTCGCATTTTTTCAAACTATCATCCTGAGGAAGTCTTACAATAAAGACGAAACGTGTATGAATACATAAACAAATACCTTTTGGTTTTTCCTTTTTCATTTCCCATTAGGTCGGATTACTTCCATCCTTCCTTTCTCATTCATATATATATATATATATATATATATATATATATATATATATAGAGAGAGAGAGAGAGAGAGAGAGAGGGAGAGAGAGACAGACAGACAGACAGACAGAGAGAGAAAGAGAGAGAGAGAGAGGGGAAAAGGGAGGGATAGATAGAGAGAGAAGGGAGAAAGAGAGAGCATACACAGACATTGAGTTCCATTATTATATATATATATATATATATATATATATATATATATATACATACAGAGAGAAAGAGAGATAGAGAGAAAGAGGGATACAGAGAAAGAGGGAGCGCAGGCAATAGATTATTTTGGGATGTAATTTTAATGGGGAGCAAATTCGTTTATATACACTGGGTGTGTAGATCGACGAAACGTAAGTCATGAATACAGCCAACAATTGACAAAGATTTATAAGTTCTTACATCTTTTCAATGAAAAATACTCGTCAGAACTGACAGTAAGGTTGATTTGATTTGACAGACACAACTTTATTTAAGATATTTCACTTGAACGTTCTTTCATTCGGAAATAACTATATTTCAGAGTTCTTTGAGATAACGGAATGTTCAAGATTTGCATCCGTATCTGTCAAATAAAGGAGTTCGTGTCCGTATTGGAACAAACAGGTTATTCTCGCCTTTTCCAGAGAGTTCTCTCATGATATTTAAAATTTTATATCAGTTTACCTGTTGGTTTATCTACATTTAGTAAAAATAAAAATAAGATCGCGTCTATTTTCTTTAACTGTACTCTGATATTTCATCTTCTTTTTCTTCGTGTTAGTCTTGACCTGCGACGGGATCCGCTATACTGGACTTTGACCTCAACTTGGCACGGCCACAGGCGTGGTCCGGGTGAAGGCCGGTTATACGGAGATCATTTCGTGTTTCGTAAAGATTATGCATGGCGATGCGACATGATATGATACTCTGGCCGATGTGCCGTTCAACCTATCGCCACGGTTCCCGGACAAAAAGTAGAGGCCGTAGCTTTTTGATAAGATGCAGTTGCTATGGTCACCAAATGCCGCTAGATGATTGTTATACTTATCTCCATCTTACTGAACACAATGTTTGCTAGTTAATCCCGATCTTACTGAACACCAGATTAATCAAAGAGATATGAATCAACGTAATTGATTTCAATAAAACAAAGACGGGTGCATTATTACGATGCGTCCCTTCAATCTGCGCGTTTTACGATGAAAATGCCGTTTCAACGTATAGCGTGGATAAACTGAAGCACAGACTACGAAACTGACAGAACCGCTTACACAGATATGCAGATGCATCTAAAAATGTAATAATAAAACGCAGACAAGAGACGATACAGTTCAAGAACACGGACGAAGTCGTCTTAACACGAAGCCATAAGCCAGATATGTAAACAGGATGATAATAATAAAAACAAAAGAAAAATCTTCGAAATAATTATTTTTGGAGAGAGATTGGAAATCAGACCATTCTCTTAAAATTTACCACTTACATGGCCGCTGCTACTACTAATTTTTTCTTCTTTATTTAGGTCATTTTTTTAGTTACGTCATACTCTTTTAACGTTTTGGTAAAGCCTCGGACCGCTTTTAAAATAAATGCATGTCTTTGTTATTCGTTACACTTGCAGTTGTGAAAAGGATATATTTTCTTTTGTTTTTCAAGGACGCCTTACTTATGTTTAAAGTTAAAAATGTACCGTTTGTTTATGTTTATTTTTAATATATTATTGTTTTTGTTTTACTCGTTGTAGGTTTGTTTATTTTTCAGTGAAAAAGTTTGTTTAATATTTTCAACAAATTTGAAGTATGCCCATTAACAGGGAGCATTTATGATACGATGTTACGTGTAAATGGGTGCTTAAATCGGCAAAGTGAGAAAAAAATAGGCATGAGAGCAAGCTCGAACATACACAACTTGAAAAATTACACTACAAAAAGTCTTTTCACTTGAGTAAAAGTATAATTTTCCAGGGGTCCATACAATAAAAGAAGACTAAATGAATTCCATGATAAATGCCAGTATATTGAAATCATATGCCCTTAATAGGGTTAAAATGAAAATTCATATACACTAAATGTACAAAAGCAAGGAAATTCCCAAATTTATACACTTTTATTGTCATTAAGGGTATGCGAGCACAAATGGGCTATCTATTTTACTGGTAGAAATTTTTCTTCAGTGCACCTCACACACTTCATCCACTCATGCATAGATGTTTATACTGTAGTGATGTGATAATGGCATGGTTTGGTTGATATGTAGCCATACCCTTAATGACAATAAAAGTGTAAACATTTGGGAATTTCCTTGCTTTTGTACATTTAGTGTATATGAATTTTCATCTTAACCATATTAAGGGCATATGATTTCAGTATACTGGCATTTATCATGGAATGTCACTACTTTTGTAAAGGCTATGCATAAAAAAATGGTAATTTTAAGGTTTTTTAAAAATTTTCTGGAAAACTAAGGTATATGGTAAACTGAAATTTAAATGCCATCAACTAGATCCTAGAACCTCTATCTCTGCCAAAAATCAGCTGAATAAATCAAATAGTTAATGAGATACAGGGTGGAACACACGTACGTACGTACACACGGATAACACAAAATCACTTCTGACCTTTCTGGATCTCTGGGTTGCCTTGACTAATGATGCCGAAATTCTACACACTTATAGAACCTATCAAATGAAAATTTTGTGCAAAGTTTTAACTAATTTGGTTTATTGTTTTTTAGTTATGAATGATCAAAGAAATGAGATTTCTAGTAGAGGTCGTTTTTGAAGTTTATTAAGAGATAGAGCGCTATCGCGCCGCCCTTGATTCTTATTTAAAAAACGTTCATACCTTCCCTAGAAAATGTTAATTGAAGATAACCTCTTTTTAACCATATATATATATATATATATATATATATATAATATTTGTTTTTATTATCTATGTACATATACGTTTCGTCCTTTATAATCATCAGCATAGAGATATAACCATTCACTACTGGTAGCGCGATTCGAAACCCCGGGCTCCGAGTATTTTACAACTCAAATCCCCACATCCAGAACCACTCGTTGAATAGCTAAATAAACAGTGATAATTGTAACACTTATTCGGCGGCTTTAATGAAAAGAACGATGCATACATATATATATATATATATATATATATATATATATATAGTTTGCGACTTTACATTTCCTGTATATACCGTAAATATATTTTTTTAAAATATTAAAGTGTTTTTGTAGCTACAGACGATATTGTTTCGGATTTTTTACCCTACAAAGTGCAGGAGTGGGGTTTGCAGGCGGTAGAATGGGATCGAACGCAGTTCGTAGATTAAGCCTAGAATCACAAGCCTAACGTATATGCCCGTACGGCTACGAGAAATCGCCACATACAGTAATTGAAATTAACGTACACTTACCGAGAGGCGACAGCAAGCGTCATGTTGTCGAAAGTGTTCAACGCTCGAGCGTGTGTGTAATTGTGTATGTGTTAAAAAAGAAAACAAATTAAACACATGTATATATCACCAAAACCGATAACTTTACCGGTTTCGTTCGGATCAACGAACGTATTCAGAAAAAGTGAAGATTTAAAATTTATTGAATTAATAGCAAAAAACATAGGAAAACAATAGAAGACGTACAACGTGAATTTTGGGACACGTGCGGAATTTTTTGAAAAAGCGACAAAGACGTTAAAATTTTAAAAAGGGGGATAGATTTTTAAAAAAGAATAAAATAGGAAAAAATGGAAATGGATGAAATGCAGCAATAAAGCGGAATACCTAAAGCTAGAATCGGACGTGTTTATGCAGTGACGATGTATTTTGCATTTTTTCGGCGCGGTTCTAGATAGAATTGTTTAAAGAATAATAATTTATATATATATATATATATATATATATATATATATATATATATATACAGGGTGATTCATAAGTACCTTCACCTTGCTATTTAAAATTATTACCATATGAAGCACATACTATGAACTTTTGATGATTGTTATCTTACTCTCTAATTACAGCCATTTGTTATTTTAAATTTGTTCGTTTATATATTTGTTTCTATATATATTTATTTCATAATCAATCAAATATGCTACAAAGAGTCGTAAATTCCTTGCAAAAAAGAATGGAGCTATGCATACAGTACGAAGGTGGAAATTTTGAGAATTTGCTGTAATTAGAAACCCCCATAGAATGAATTTGTTGAATAAACTTTCTGTTTTGTATTACCGTATTTTTTAACTTAAGAATTTGAAAAGTAAATAGCTAAGTTACTTATGAATCACCCTGTATATATAAATATATGTATATGTATATATATATATATATATATATATATATATATATATATATATATATATATATATGTATGTGTGTGTATATGTGTGTACATATATGTATATATATATATATATATATATATATATACATTCATTCTTTCGAAATATTATCTGAAGGAAAGATCAGATTTTCTCTTCGCCTGATGAGATTTCAGTTTCTAACAGCTGTTCATCGATAACATCGGCATGCCAGTGTCGCAGATTATGTACATGACTGTATAAATAAATATAATTGTATATATATAGAGATATATATATGTATATCAAAATAACATTATTAAAATAATTTTATATATATATATATATATATATATTTATATATATATATATATAGAGAGAGAGAGAGAGGCCGAGAGAGAGAGATGGAGGGCATGTAAACGTGTGTGAGAGAGAGGGAGAGAAAGAGGGGGGTATAGAAATTATATTATTTGAGATTTAACATAAAATGACAGGTTTGCTGAAATATTAAACTTCCATCGAATGGGAAATTCTTCTTATTTATCACGAAACTATTTTATTATGAATAGCCACTATCTGATGCGTCCTAGCTTGCTCATATCTGTCAATAATAAATCAGTCTATCCGAGATAGTATTTTAGTCTATTTGCTCATTTCCTTTATGACAGCCACAAACGCACACACATATACAAACGAGTTGCGGTACCCGTCAAACATTTTCCTTCTGTACATCTGTTCAAATGAAAATACGTTCTGTTTTATTATACATTGAATCGCAATAAAATATTTGTTTCAAAAGTGCCTTCTTAATGTTTATGATCAAGATCGCTACTGACTCGCAAATTACTTGAACGTTGCAGAAAAACAAACAATTGTTTTGTGTGAGTTCTGAACACTGAAAGATGACGTCAAATATTAGAACACCAACACTAAGCCTAACCCTAAATCAAGGCCTAAACGAAACACTGAAAGATGACATAAAATATTAGAACCCTAACCCTAGACTAATCCTTACCCTGAAAGATTACGTAAAATACTAGAACTCTACACCTAAGCTTAACCCTAACTCTAACCCTAACCTTAACCCTAACCTTAACCCTAACCCTGACCCTGAAGGATTACGTAAAATACTAGAACTCTACACCTAACGTTAACCCTAACTCTAACCCTAACCCTAACCCTAACTCTAACACTAACCTTAACCCTAACCTTAACCCTAACCCTGACCCTGAAGGATTACGTAAAATACTAGAACTCTACACATAACCTTAACCCTAACTCTACACCTAATCTTAACCCTAACTCTAACCCTAACCTTAACCCTACCCCTAACTCTGAAAGATTACGTAAAATACTAGAACTCTACACGTAACCTTAACCCTAACTCTAACCGTGACCTTAACCCTAACCCTAACTCTTACCCTGAAAGATTACGTAAAATACTAGAACTCTACACCTAATCTTAACCCTAACTCTAACCCTAACCTTAACCCTAACCCTAACCATGACAGATTACGTAAAATACTAGAACTCTACACCTAATCTTCACCCTAACTCTAACCCTGACCTTAACCCTAACTCTAACCATGAAGGATTACGTAAAATACTAGAACTCTACACCTAATCTTAACCCTAACTCTAACCCTAACCTTAACCCTAACCCTAACTATGACAGATTACGTAAAATACTAGAACTCTACACCTAATCTTAACCCTAACTCTAACCCTGACCTTAACCTTAACCCTACCCTCAAAGATGACGTCAAATACTAGAACTCTACACCTAACCTTAACCCTAACCCTAACCCTAACCTTAACCCTAACCCTAACCATGACAGATTACATAAATTACTAGAACTCTACACCTAACCGTAACCCTAACTCTAACCCTAACCTTAACCCTAACCGTAACCCTGAAATATTACGTAAAATACTAGAAACCTACACCTAACCTTAACCCTAACTCTAACCCTAACCTTAACCCTAACCCTAACCCTGAAAGATTACGTAAAATACTAGAACTCTACACATAACCTTAACCCTAACTCTAACCTTGACATTAACCCTAACCCTGAAAGATTACGTAAAATACTAGAACTCTACACATAACCTTAACCCTAACTCTAACCCTAACCCTAACCCTAACCCTAACCCAGAAAGATTACGTAAAATACTAAAACTCTACACCTAACCTTAACCCTAACTCTAACCCTAACCTTAACCCTAACCCTAACCCTGAAAGATTACGTAAAATACTAGAACTTTACACCTAACCTTAACCCTAACTCTAACCTTGACATTAACCCTAACCCTGAAAGATTATGTAAAATACTAGAACTCTACACATAACCTTAACCCTAACTCTAACCCTAACATTAACCTTAACCCTAACCCTAACCCTCAAAGATGACGTAAAATATTGGAACTCTAACACTAACCCTTACCCTGAAAGATAGCAGAAAATAGTAGAACTCTAACCTTAACCCTAGCCCTGAAAGATGGCGTAAAATATTAGAACTGATCGTTAACGCTTAATCCACACGGCCACCGAAAAATTAAAAACAGTTTTTCATGTTAACATACTTGATCAGTGTTGATGCGAATGCGTCCGACGTAAGCATCTCTCCGCATAACTCTTAAATAGTTCACTCGTTTAAAATAAGTTAATAAACACAAGAAAGTTCAATAATAAAAAAAATACAATGATGTCAAATACATACTATTATTTGACTTAAATAACAATCTCGACTTATTTTACGGCAGAGTAAAAAGCCAGCTATTTCATGTTTGTACGTACGTTATCACCTTTCACACACATTGAAACAAAATAAGATGGCCCGATTAGCAAAGATGATAATTTGTGATTAATCTGATGTCGCTAAATTAAAAAAATACGACTTTATTTATTTTAAAATGAATTGTTATAAAATCAAATTATGTCGTCTCGTCGACTAATATAGTACGATTTTAAATATATATATATATGTATAAAAAAGAAACATAATTTTGGACAAACTAATTTTAACTTTGTTGTGTTATTTGTTTATTAAAAGTTCTGTAGGCAAAATAAATCCTTTGTTTAGTGGTATTGCCTCCGAAAACATTAGCATAATAACATCATAATATACTGTAAAAAATAAAGTCTAATACAAAAATTATAACTGTATGCATATTGTATACACGGCCACTGTGCAGTATGTTGCAACAAAAAAAGGTGAAGAATAGAAGTAATTGAAAAGATAACTGTTACCAAATGCAATAAAAGTTACTTTTATACCTACCTGACTATTTTTTGTGTGTTAATGTCTTTTCTAGTGTTTTTTTTTCAATAAAAAAGATCGTTCAAATATATTACGTTAGATCCCAAATCAAATATGGCAGACAGACACTTCGCCGAACATCTCCGATGTCTGATTAAATGTTTGTCGCCATATCTCTGTTAAATTATATATAAAAGTAAATGCCATCATGTTTGAAAGTTAATTGATGTATATTTGTTCGTATTTTCACCCAAAATGACGAATAAAAATCAAATAAACGTCGATGATGTTCGCTATGTGGTCGTGCGGCTATGTTAAAAATATAACTTTAACACGATCAGATTTGAACACAAATATAAAAATGCCAAAAAAAAACGCTTTAAAATACTTTAAACAGCCAAAATTCGATCCAGGTAGGTAGAACATTTACTTTTCTTGCCTTTGGTAACAGTTTTTTTGTTAACTACTTGGTTTTGTTTTTCACACTATTTTGCTTTTTACAATTCTGCAGAATTGCTGTATATACTGCAATATTTAAAAACGTCTTATTTATGCTTTTTCGCAACTATCAAGTAGGAATAGGCTCGATTCTGTTTTTTATCGCTTGACGTCATCCATTCAAACAGAGGTGAATAACTGTGCACAGTGGATAATGTAAATTAAGGCTGACGTCATCAATTAAAAAAGGTGAATAATCGTTACCAGTAAATAATGTAAACAGAGGCTGACGTCATCCATTAAAATAGAGGTGAATAATCATCCATAGTGGATGATGTAGATAGAGGCTGACGTCATCCATTAAAACCGTCATCCAGAATAACCGTGGACAGTGGATGATATAAATAGGGGATGATGTCATCTATTGAAACGAGGGTGAATAGCTGTGCATAATGGATGATGTAGATCCAGGCTGGTGTCATCCATTAAAACAGAGATGAATAACCGTGCACAGTGGATGATATAAATAGAAGATGACGTCATAATGGATGATGTAGATTCAGGCTGGTGTCATCCATTAAAACAGAGATGAATAACCGTGCACAGTGGATGATATAAATAGAAGATGACGTCATAATGGATGATGTAGATACAGCCTGGCGTCATCCATTCAAACAGAGAGACAGGCGATAATCGTGCACATCGGTTTTTTTCCGATTTTCCGAATAATTTCATTATCTTCGTCGCTTTTATCAAAACTATGGAGAAGGCCGGAGTATAAACCGACCGAATTCAAACACAATAAAAGATTAGAAAACGAATCTGAATATTTGTTGTAACAAATAATGACGATATGAGTCTGCGATATTTACAGCATTCTTTTTGCGCTTTCGTATCTGAAAGTTTGTTTATTTTGTATTTCGCATTTTTCTTATTCGTGATTGTGTTTAATAGTAATGGGTACGTTGCTAGTATATATATGATGGTTTGGGTTTCCAGGGCAGCATTCACACGTACACAGGATATCGGGATCATGGGGTCAGCGACTATGTATTCAAATGTCACCTCAACCTGGTAACCAAGAGCGGGTCTAACGTCAGATGGCGCAAAGAGAGGAGAATGAATGAAGTAGGCAGTTGGTTGGAAGTCTCAGAAAGAACCGTATGGGTAGAGATGACTTAAGATCGAGGTTAAACTAAGGAGCAAATATCAGTATCTCAGGATTATCTCTCCGTTACTAGCAGAAGAGAAGGCAAACTAACATCCCCATAAAAGGCCCTTTTTTCAATTAATGATTTCATCGTGCTATTGTTAAAAATTGATTTCAGGAGCCCCGGTCATATGAGGTGCGTAAAACACGAGAAATGAAATTGTTATGCTGTTATAATTTATGATTGCATTGATAAAAACACATGTATTTGTTAATTTCTGACTTTTGAGACATTTGAACCTCTTCTCGGATAAGAAATTACGTAATAATTGTATATCTCCTTAATTCATTTGAGACTTCTCTCTCTTTCTCTACCTCGAAATGCAGTTAATTTCTGTCTCTTTGTCATGTAAAATAAACTATTTTAAAAACCAAATCCTGGCGTCGCATGGCTGAAAGAGAGGAGGTGAGTGAAAGAAGTAGGCAGTCAGTTGGAAGTCTTGGAGTGAACCGGACGGGTGGAGCTGATTTAAGATTGATGGTAAACTAAGGGGCCAAATATATGTAGCTCGGTATGCCCCCTCTACTACTTGCAGAAGCGAAGGCAACGCTCACATCTTAATAATAGATCACTTTTATCAAATTGATATTTTTTTAGTTTCTTTGTTCTGTTGTAAAACATTACTTTCAGCTGCCCCGATCACGAAGGAGGTTTGATAAAAACACATGTATCTTGTTGATTTGTGACTTTTGAGACATTTGTACCTCCCCTCAGAGAAGAAGTAACGTAATTATTGTACGGATTTTTCTACTTTGTAATGCTCTTCTCCCTCCGCTCATATTACACAGCATATGTCGACAATTGTTTTTATTTATTTGTTTCAAATTTCGTTTATGGATGTGTATAATTACTCTGTTCTGTTTTAATTTACTGGCAGACAAATCTAATTAATTGTATTTATTTTGCAGACTGACAAAAAAATCTTCACCATTGTCTTATGCTTTACAACTTAGATTCTACAAGGCATTTCTGGTTCCAATATCTCCATATGCTTTTAGAACTTAGACGGTACAAGAACAAGATGAACATAGATTCTCTGCATCTGAGAACCATGATCGGAAAAAAACCTTATAGATCGCCGCAGAAAAACGCTAATTAAAGAATCTCTTCGGTTTCGAAATTAAATCATCAAGGTTATCAAAGAAAGAAGAATGAACTGGTTTGGCCACGACGTTATAAGAGGTTTTTAAAGCAATGTCTACCCAGAAAGAATTTCCCGGTAAAAGACCTTGTGTTATGCCTCCAAAGCGTCGGACTGATCCGATCCGTAGCGATGTAGAGCTTCTTTTGCTAACCATAGAAAGGGCTGGCAAACCACTAAATAAAATAGAACGATTGTGAAGATCTTTTGAAGTGTATACAAGTAAATTATTCCTACATCTATCTTTAAAAGCAGTGGATGTTATAAATATAAGAATACAGCATCCATAAAAACAGAGGCGAATAACTGTGCATTGTGAAAGATGTAAATATATGCTGACGTTATCCATTAAAACATGTGAATAAACGTGCCCAGTGTATGATATGAATAGAGTTTGGCGTCATCCATTTAAACAAAGGTGAAACACTGTGCACAGTGGATGATGTAGATAGAGGCTGACATCATCCATTAAAACAGCAGTGAATAACCGTGGACAGTAGATGATGTAAATACAGGCTGACGTAATCCAGTGAAACAGAGGTGAATAATTGTGCACAGTGGATGATGTAAATAAAAGCTGACGTCATCCATTCAATCAGAGGTGAATACCTGTGCACAGTGGATGATGTAGATTAAGGCTGACGTCATCCATTAAAACAGCAGTGAATGGCCGTGCACAGTCGATGATGTAAGTACAGGATTACGTCATCCATCTAAACAGAAATGAATAACTGTGCACAGTGGTTGATGTAGATAGAGGCTGACGTCATCCATTAAAACAAAGCTGAATAATCGTGCACAGTAGATGATGTAAACAGAAGCTGGAGTCATCCAGCTAAACAAAAGCAAATAACTGTGCACCGTTGATGATGTAGATCGAGCTGACGTCATCCATTAAAAAAGAGGTAAATAAATATACACAGTTGATAATATAAATATAGGCTGACGTTCTCTATAAAAACAGAGGCGAATAACTGTGCACAGTGGATTATATAGATACTTTTTTAAAAAGTGAATAATCGTTACCAGTAAATAAGGTAAACAGAGGCTGACGTCAGCCATTAAAACAGAGGTGAATAATCATCCACAGTGGATGATGTAGATGGAGGCTGACGTCATCCATTAAAACAGAGGTGAATAACCGTGCACAGTTGCTGATATAAATAGAGGATGACGTCATCTATTGAAACAGAGGTGAATAGCTGTGCATAATGGATGATGTAGATACAGCCTGGCGTCATCCATTCAAACAGAGAGACAAGCGATGATCGTGCACATCGATTTTTTCCGATTTTCCGAATGATTTCATCATCTTCGTCGCTTTTATCAAAACTATGGAAGAGGGCCGGAGTATAAACCGACCGAATTTAAACACAATAAAAGATTAGGAAACAAATCTGAATATTTGTAAATAATAATGAAGACTTCTCCCCCCCCCCAAAAAAAAAACACACACACAAAAATATTACCCACATTTTTATCGAATCCCTTTTGTTAAAACAGAAAAAGAGAATGCCGATTATTGGTCGAGAAGTATAAGCTTATATTTATCTACCTCCCACAAGGTAAGATGTGACACAAGGTCGGGAAAGTGAAATTAGATAAGCCAGCGCTCGAGAGGTGAGCACTCTGGCCATTTAAAAATTGCCTGGGCAGCCCCGTCGGCATTCCCGGTAGGGCGCCTCAGACAGTAAGCAATAAACTTACTCCTCCCCAAAGAGGGGACGCAAAGCCTGGGAGGGTGCACCTCCTAGAACTGCACAGGACCGGCAACACCCAATAGACCACGTAAATCCAGCCCCAAAGGCCCGGACAATACCAGTTTATTAGGCGGGGTAAGCTGATCGACGAAATAAAACTAATCATCAAATCGTGCATTTCTGATAAACCCCCTCTAAAACCGTAAAAATTTGTGAATCTCGTGAGTTGTCTGCGGATGACATGGTTCTGTCATATGGACGAGATTCGCGTTTTATATTCGCATGCAACGAACTAGCCGTATATTCCGTTCAATCAGGTTCACAAAACGCTCCTTCTGACTTTGGGGCTTAATGTCAAAGTAAGCGCACATCGGTGAAATTGGGAACATAAAATTGCTCGCATCTGACAGGCAGAGGCCGGACCTGGAATTATAAAACCCCTATTTAATCGACGACAAACAAGCAAGAATGACGCTGTGCAAATCCATAAACCGACGTAGAGATTAGGCGAAATCGTACCGGAACAATACATGTCCGATGCATTAAAACTAAGCACGTTCAATCTCTATTTATATAAGGTTAGGTATGTGTATATGTTTATATATTTGTATGTACAGGATTCACTCCTAAACTAATTAACCGTTCATTATGAATTTTGGAACACAGCTGCTACGCTAGTAAACGACTGGTGTGAAAACGCAATGCGAGTTACAATAGTGACTGAAAGGGCAGAGAGTACAGTAAATATAGGGAATACTTGCTCTCACGTAAATTCAAGGGAAAACCAGCCGTGTTTACCAGTGAGAGATTACTGGAAATGAACATAAAAAAGGGCGCTAACGTTTGGAATTTCGACTCTAGTATTGTTTAATTTTGCGCAGTTTGGACAACACATTATCGAAAAGGAAAATAAAAAGACTTCCTTCTGATGTCCCAGCGAATGTATGTTTTTTTTTCTTCAATTTGTTTTTTCTATCGTTATTTCTAAGCAGTAAACGATTTTATTTGCTGAATGTTTTTTTATGATTGTTATATTCTTATTTGGAGAGCGTTGCCATCTTGCAAAGCAATATTGAAGATTCTTTTTTTACGCTTTACATCTTAATATTAACGTATTTTTGATAAGCCTCATATCACTATTATATAAGTTATGTAAAGTTATTATATAATTCGTATATGTGTATGTACACGAGTAACTCCTTAGTTAATTCCATGAAAAATGACAGTATACTGTAATCATATGCCCTTAATAGGTTTAAGATGAAAATTCATATACACTAAATGTACACAAGCAAGGAAATTCCCAAATTTTTACACTTTTATTGTCATTAAGGGTATGACTACATATCAACCAAACCATTTAATTATCACATCACTACAGTATAAATTTCTATGCATGAGTGGATGAAGTGTGTGAGGTGCGCTGAAGAAAATTTCCTACCAGTAAAATGCATAGCCCTGTTGTGCTCGCATACCCTTAATGACAATAAAAGTGTAAAAAATTGTGAATTTCCTTGCTTTTGTACATTTAGTGTATATGAATTTTCATCTTAACCCTATTAAGGGCACATGATTTCAGTATAATGCCATTTATCATGGTATGTCACTACTTTTGTAAAGGCTATGCCTCAATACAATCGTCATTTTTAAAGTGTTTTGGAATTTTCTGGAAAACTAAGGTATATGGTAAACTGAAATTAAAAATTCCATCAACTAGACCTTAGAACCTCTATCTCTGCCAAAAATCAGCTGAATCCATCAAATAGTTAATGAGATACAGGGTGGCACGTACGTACGTACGTACATACACACAGATAACATGATTTCATGATTGAACTTTTTGGATCTCTGGGTTGCCTTGACTAATAATGCTGAAATTCTACACACTTATAGAACCTATCAAATAAAAATTTTGTGCAAAGTTTTAACTAATTTGGTTTATTGGTTTTTGAGATATGATTGATCAAAGAAATGAGATTTCCAGCATAGGCCATTCGTGTAGTCTATTAAGGGATAGAGCGCTCTCGCGCTTCCCTTGATTAACCGGTCATTATGAATGTTGAACCACAACTAGTAGGCATAAGTAGTATAAATGTGGGCTATATTTAGTTTATTTTAGTTTTATTTGGTTTTATTTAGTTTTAGGTAAAAGGGGTTAAAAAACGGGGTGGAAGCCCTTCGTAAAAATTCAGATACCTCCAATGTTTGTGAAATTTAAACAATAGGTATCAGACATTAATTGATACGTACTCGCCACTCTGTACTCCCATATTCTCTCACGAACCTCATCAATAGTCATTAGACACTAATTAAGCAAGATTCCTTGAATTGCATTTTTTTCTTAAGACACCTTAAGCTGAAGCCTTGAATTTACGAATACAAATCATCTAATGGACGTTGACTCTAGAAAGATTTTAGTATCATTATATCTTGGTTTTAATCTTCGTTTGAGGACATAAAAGTGTGCAGATCTGTTTTGTCCAGTGGTATTAATTATACGCGTCATGGGACGGGTATTTTACTGTATATATGTATAAGGTACAAATGTGTTCGCATGTTTGTTTTTTGTAAATCAGTGGATGTTTTATTTCTGTTTTACAATGCTTGTTCTTTTTCTTTTATGACTAAGAATCAAAACTGAAAAAAAACACTACTATATAAGGGTTAATGAGATGGATAGATTGACTATTGAATAATGATGAATACTATGAGAGGATTGACAATCTGAAAATTCTACCAAGTTAAATATAAGCATACTTAACTTCATATGGTGGACGGAGGAAATCCAACGCCTAGGTACGAGCCCCGTGAGTCAGCCTGGTTGTTCCAACGCATCTCCCTGGCTATCGTTCGTGGTAACGCTATGTCAGTAACGGCGGCGTCACTTTCGTTCTAATCGTCATCTGTTGACTCTCTCTTTCTTTCTCTCCCCCTCTCTATCTACCTATGTCTGTATCGGTCTCTTTGCTTCTCTTTCGCTCACATTATTGTTTTATAAATAATTGGACTTGTTTTGGGTTGTCTTCACAATGGCAGCCATGATTGTTTATATTTTGTTGGTTTGAAATTGTATTTCTTGTCCTGGAATAAAATTTCATCTACCTCAAAAAACTTCATATGTTTACTTGTACATACATATATATATTGTTATATATATATATATATATATATATATATATATATATATATATATATATATATATATATTGTTATTTATAATAAATCTTTTATTTATTTATCCTCGTATATGATTCGTTTTTATAATACTCTTTAGTGTAGCGAAATAAGGTTATACCACCGGTCTCTTGGTTCGAACACTGGACTAAAATCACCGTTGACTTCTATCCAGCGTCTTTTCACTTCTAGACCACTGAGATAACAGTACGAAATTGTAGGTAAATATACCTATGTTAAATTCTACACAGTGTTCATACTTCCCGGTAGGGGGAGCCAACGGCGCTATATTTCTTTAAGTCAGGAGTTGTTAATATTTACCTAGAGAATGTTTTACATTTGAGGGAAACAATTAATATATATATGCATATTTATTCCCTCTAATCTATCTATCTATCTATCTATCTATCTATCTATCTATCTATCTATCTATCTATCTATCTATCTATCTATCTACCTAACTCTTCCTCTCTTTCTCCTCTCTCTCTCTCTCTCTCTCTCTCTCTCTCTATATATATATATATATATATATATATATATATATATATATATATTCATATTTATATAAACTTAGATATGTTCATATGTTACTATATTTCCACATACATAATTTACTATATACTGATCATCATATATTTAGATACATAACTGCTAGGCTTAATATTGTATATATACATACATGCATATATATATATATATATATATATATATATATATATATATATAAATATATATGTTTATATGTATATATATGTATTATTCTATATAATGATATGTTATATATATTAATATATATATATACATATATATATTTACATATAAACATATAATGCTAAATAACCTTATGACTAGAATCCTTATTCTAATTTTGATGAAAAGAAATAAGTTAGTTTAAATTTTAAAAGATGTCTAAAATCTATGACTGAAGTATAACGACCATAATAAAACATTGAAATTCATGGGATCTGGATTAATTTGTGTCTAATGACTATTCATCAATTTTTATGCAATAATAATTTG
Source organism: Sepiola atlantica (assembly GCA_963556195.1). NCBI lineage: Eukaryota > Metazoa > Mollusca > Cephalopoda > Sepiida > Sepiolidae > Sepiola > Sepiola atlantica. Next base: position 83,915,154 of record OY744538.1, on the reverse strand, counting down.
TGTCTAATGACTATTCATCAATTTTTATGCAATAATAATTTGTGTCTAATGACTATTCATCAATTTTTATGCAATAATAATTTGTGTCTAATGACTATTAATCAATTTTTATGCAATAATAATTTGTGTCTAATGACTATGCATCTATTTTTATGCAATAATAATTTGTATCTAATGACTATGCATCTATTTTTATGAAATAATAATTTGTGTCTAATGACTATTCATCAATTTTTATGCAATAATAATTTGTGTCTAATGACTATTAATCAATTTTTATGCAATAATAATTTGTGTCTAATGACTATGCATCTATTTTTATGAAATAATAATTTGTGTCTAATGACTATAGATCTATTTTTATGCAATAATAATTTGTGTCTAATGACTATGCAGCTATTTTTATGAAATAATAATTTGTGTCTAATGACTATAGATCTATTTTTATGCAATAATAATTTGTGTCTAATGACTATGCAGCTATTTTTATGAAATAATAATTTGTGTCTAATGACTATAGATCTATTTTTATGCAATAATAATTTGTGTCTAATGACTATAGATCTATTTTTATGCAATAATAATTTGTGTCTAATGACTATGCATCTATTTTTATGAAATAATAATTTGTGTCTAATGACTATAGATCTATTTTTATGCAATAATAATTTGTGTCTAATGACTATGCAGCTATTTTTATGAAATAATAATTTGTGTCTAATGACTATAGATCTATTTTTATGCAATAATAATTTGTATCTAATGACTATGCATCTATTTTTATGAAATAATAATTTGTGTCTAATGACTATTCATCAATTTTTATGCAATAATAATTTGTGTCTAATGACTATGCATCTATTTTTATGAAATAATAATTTGTGTCTAATGACTATAGATCTATTTTTATGCAATAATAATTTGTATCTAATGACTATGCATCTATTTTTATGAAATAATAATTTGTGTCTAATGACTATTCATCAATTTTTATGCAATAATAATTTGTGTCTAATGACTATGCATCTATTTTTATGAAATAATAATTTGTGTCTAATGACTATAGATCTATTTTTATGCAATAATAATTTGTATCTAATGACTATGCATCTATTTTTATGAAATAATAATTTGTGTCTAATGACTATTCATCAATTTTTATGCAATAATAATTTGTGTCTAATGACTATGCATCTATTTTTATGAAATAATAATTTGTGTCTAATGACTATAGATCTATTTTTATGCAATAATAATTTGTATCTAATGACTATGCATCTATTTTTATGAAATAATAATTTGTGTCTAATGACTATTCATCAATTTTTATGCAATAATAATTTGTGTCTAATGACTATTAATCAATTTTTATGCAATAATAATTTGTGTCTAATGACTATGCAGCTATTTTTATGCAATAATAATTTGTGTCTAATGACTATGCATCTATTTTTATGCAATAATAATTTGTGTCTAATGACTATGCATCTATTTTTATGAAATAATAATTTGTGTCTAATGACTATAGATCTATTTTTATGCAATAATAATTTGTGTCTAATGACTATGCAGCTATTTTTATGAAATAATAATTTGTGTCTAATGACTATAGATCTATTTTTATGCAATAATAATTTGTGTCTAATGACTATAGATCTATTTTTATGCAATAATAATTTGTGTCTAATGACTATGCATCTATTTTTATGAAATAATAATTTGTGTCTAATGACTATAGATCTATTTTTATGCAATAATAATTTGTGTCTAATGACTATGCAGCTATTTTTATGAAATAATAATTTGTGTCTAATGACTATAGATCTATTTTTATGCAATAATAATTTGTATCTAATGACTATGCATCTATTTTTATGAAATAATAATTTGTGTCTAATGACTATTCATCAATTTTTATGCAATAATAATTTGTGTCTAATGACTATGCATCTATTTTTATGAAATAATAATTTGTGTCTAATGACTATAGATCTATTTTTATGCAATAATAATTTGTATCTAATGACTATGCATCTATTTTTATGAAATAATAATTTGTGTCTAATGACTATTCATCAATTTTTATGCAATAATAATTTGTGTCTAATGACTATGCATCTATTTTTATGAAATAATAATTTGTGTCTAATGACTATAGATCTATTTTTATGCAATAATAATTTGTATCTAATGACTATGCATCTATTTTTATGAAATAATAATTTGTGTCTAATGACTATTCATCAATTTTTATGCAATAATAATTTGTGTCTAATGACTATGCATCTATTTTTATGAAATAATAATTTGTGTCTAATGACTATAGATCTATTTTTATGCAATAATAATTTGTATCTAATGACTATGCATCTATTTTTATGAAATAATAATTTGTGTCTAATGACTATTCATCAATTTTTATGCAATAATAATTTGTGTCTAATGACTATTAATCAATTTTTATGCAATAATAATTTGTGTCTAATGACTATGCAGCTATTTTTATGCAATAATAATTTGTGTCTAATGACTATGCATCTATTTTTATGCAATAATAATTTGTGTCTAATGACTATGCATCTATTTTTATGAAATAATAATTTGTGTCTAATGACTATAGATCTATTTTTATGCAATAATAATTTGTATCTAATGACTATGCATCTATTTTTATGAAATAATAATTTGTGTCTAATGACTATTCATCAATTTTTATGCAATAATAATTTGTGTCTAATGACTATGCATCTATTTTTATGAAATAATAATTTGTGTCTAATGACTATAGATCTATTTTTATGCAATAATAATTTGTATCTAATGACTATGCATCTATTTTTATGAAATAATAATTTGTGTCTAATGACTATTCATCAATTTTTATGCAATAATAATTTGTGTCTAATGACTATGCATCTATTTTTATGAAATAATAATTTGTGTCTAATGACTATAGATCTATTTTTATGCAATAATAATTTGTATCTAATGACTATGCATCTATTTTTATGAAATAATAATTTGTGTCTAATGACTATTCATCAATTTTTATGCAATAATAATTTGTGTCTAATGACTATGCATCTATTTTTATGAAATAATAATTTGTGTCTAATGACTATAGATCTATTTTTATGCAATAATAATTTGTATCTAATGACTATGCATCTATTTTTATGAAATAATAATTTGTGTCTAATGACTATTCATCAATTTTTATGCAATAATAATTTGTGTCTAATGACTATTAATCAATTTTTATGCAATAATAATTTGTGTCTAATGACTATGCAGCTATTTTTATGCAATAATAATTTGTGTCTAATGACTATGCATCTATTTTTATGCAATAATAATTTGTGTCTAATGACTATGCATCTATTTTTATGAAATAATAATTTGTGTCTAATGACTATTCATCAATTTTTATGCAATAATAATTTGTGTCTAATGACTATTAATCAATTTTTATGCAATAATAATTTGTGTCTAATGACTATGCAGCTATTTTTATGCAATAATAATTTGTGTCTAATGACTATGCATCTATTTTTATGCAATAATAATTTGTGTCTAATGACTATGCATCTATTTTTATGAAATAATAATTTGTGTCTAATGACTATTCATCAATTTTTATGCAATAATAATTTGTGTCTAATGACTATTAATCAATTTTTATGCAATAATAATTTGTGTCTAATGACTATGCAGCTATTTTTATGCAATAATAATTTGTGTCTAATGACTATGCATCTATTTTTATGCAATAATAATTTGTGTCTAATGACTATGCATCTATTTTTATGCAATAATAATTTGTATCTAATGACTATGCATCTATTTTTATGAACTAATAATTTGTATCTAATGACTATTAATCAATTTTTATGCAATAATAATTTGTGTCTAATGACTATGCATCTATTTTATGCAATAATAATTTGTATCTAATGACTATGCATCTATTTTTATGCAATAATAATTTGTATCTAATGACGATGCATCTATTTTTATGCAATAATTATTTGTATCTAATGACTATTCATCAATTTTTATGCAATAATAATTTGTGTCTAATGACTATGCATCTATTTTTATGCAATAATAATTTGTATTTAATGACTATTCATCAATTTTTATGCAATAATAATTTGTATCTAATGACTATTCATCAATTGTTATGCAATAATAATTTGTGTCTAATGACTATGCAGCTATTTTTATGCAATAATAATTTGTGTCTAATGACTATAGATCTATTTTTATGCAATAATAATTTGTGTCTAATGACTATGCATCTATTTTTATGCAATAATAATTTGTATCTAATGACTATGCATCTATTTTTATGAACTAATAATTTGTATCTAATGACTATTAATCAATTTTTATGCAATAATAATTTGTGTCTAATGACTATGCATCTATTTTATGCAATAATAATTTGTATCTAATGACTATGCATCTATTTTTATGCAATAATAATTTGTATCTAATGACGATGCATCTATTTTTATGCAATAATTATTTGTATCTAATGACTATTCATCAATTTTTATGCAATAATAATTTGTGTCTAATGACTATGCATCTATTTTTATGCAATAATAATTTGTATTTAATGACTATTCATCAATTTTTATGCAATAATAATTTGTATCTAATGACTATTCATCAATTTTTATGCAATAATAATTTGTATCTAATGACTATTCATCAATTTTTATGCAATAATAATTTGTGTCCAATGACTATGCATCTATTTTATGCAATAATAATTTGTATCTAATGACTATGCATCTATTTTTATGCAATAATGATTCGTATCTAATGACTATGCATCTATTGTTTTGCAATAATAATTTGTATCTAATGACTATGCATCTATTTTTATGCAATAATAATTTGTATCTAATGACTATGCATCTATTGTTTTGCAATAATAATTTGTATCTAATGACTATGCATCTATTTTTATGCAATAATAATTTGTATCTAATGACTATGCATCTATTTTTATGCAATAATAATTTGTATCTAATGACTATCCATCAATTTTTATGCAATAATAATTTGTATCTAATGACTATGCATCTATTTTTATGCAATAATAATTTGTATCTAATGACTATGCATCTATTGTTTTGCAATAATAATTTGTATCTAATGACTATGCATCTATTTTTATGCAATAATAATTTGTATCTAATGACTATGCATCTATTGTTTTGCAATAATAATTTGTATCTAATGACTATTCATCAATTTTTATGCAATAATAAGTTGTATCTAATGACTATGCATCTATTGTTTTGCAATAATAATTTGTATCTAATGACTATGCATCTATTGTTTTGCAATAATAATTTGTATCTAATGACTATGCATCTATTGTTTTGCAATAATAATTTGTATCTAATGACTATTCATCAATTTTTATGCAATAATAATTTGTATCTAATGACTATGCATCTATTTTTATGCAATAATAATTTGTATCTAATGACTATGCATCTATTTTTATGCAATAATAATTTGTATCTAATGACTATGCATCTATTTTTATGCAATAATAATTTGTATCTAATGACTATGCATCTATTGTTTTGCAATAATAATTTGTATCTAATGACTATTCATCAATTTTTATGCAATAATAATTTGTATCTAATGACTATGCATCTATTTTTATGCAATAATAATTTGTATCTAATGACTATGCATCTATTGTTTTGCAATAATAATTTGTATCTAATGACTATGCATCTATTTTTATGCAATAATAATGTGTGTCTAATGACTATGCATCTATTTTTATGCAATAATAATGTGTGTCTAATTACTATGCATCTATTGTTATCCAATTATAATTTGTATCTACTGGAATTCATCTATCTTTATGCAATAATAATTATAGCCCACCGAGAGTCCAGCGGTTGGCTATAATTATTATTTTTTCGTTTCAGGCAGAGAGGATAAAAAGTGGGTGGAATCACTTCGTTAAAATTAAGATTTCTCCGATTTTTGTGAAATTATAACAAAAGGTGTTGGGTATGAAATAATCTATATTCCCAAAATTATAGTTTATTTGGAATATTTAAAGGGTTTTTAGCGGGGCTGAACATAAGCACAACTTCCATTTGAACATCCAAATAATTTAGATATCGCATAAAAATGTATGCACACTCATTAGACACAAATTAAGCAACATCCCATGAATTTCAATTTTTTATTAAGGTCGTTATGCTCACAGTCATAGATTTTAGACATCTTCTAAAATTAAAATCATTTAATTTATTTTGATCAAAATTAGAATAAGGATTCTAGCCATATGGTTATGTAACATTATATGTTTATTGTAATCTTTGGACTTCGTACGAGGGTTTAAAGTAATGCAAAACTGTTCGGTTGATTCATCGTATATGTATATATATATATATATATATATATATATATATATATATATATATATATATATATATATATATATATATACATATATATATATTTATATATATATACATATGTATCTATATATGGAATAATATATATACATATATATTTATATATATGTATATATATATATATATAGAGAGAGAGAGAGAACAATATATATATATACATATATATATATACTATTCTCATAAACATATAGTTTATATATAGTGTGTATATATATATATATTTATATATATACGTATATATATACATATAATAATAAATATATATATACACAAATATATAGTCTTTTCATTAATATATATATATATATATATATATATATATATATATATATATATATATATGCTATCGGAAATGAAAAGAATGCTTTCTATTATTGCTTGTTCGTTAGACGTTTGCTCAAGGCCAATGCATAACCTCTTACCTCACCCTTTCCACACGTCTATTTTTTTTCATTATTCCTTTCGTATCCTTATTGGGCTGGCATTGCCTAACGACAAAGCAATAATGAAAACCATTTGTTCCCTTCTCTCAACATCATTATATCGTAACGTCTTTACGATTGCTTTTACACACGTCTTTTGAGGAATTCTTTTTACAACGGACAAAGACTTGAGACCACTTGTCATACACCAGTAACAAGAGACAAACAGAAAAGAAAGAGGAATGAAAATAACTTTACTCTTGATGGAGAGATTCTATCTCGAAATATACAAAAAATATATAATGGTAACCACTAATATCTGACTTGCTTTCTTTTTACTTTTATAGTACTTATAAATGAAGCATTCTAATGTATAATAGTGTGTATTTCCTTGATGCTTCTAGTAGACCATCATATTTTATTATATACTAGCGTGACTCTTGGGTTCAGAGTTACCTGGGAAAATTGAAGAAAACCAAGATGCTTTTTTTTATTCCATCCAATAATATAAATATTTTTGTAATTCTTTAGTTAGGGAACTATATCGACTCGAATATTTCTGAGTACGATTTACGGAACAAATTTCAAATAGACGAAGCATTTAACGATTTGTTAGCCTCGGGAAAATGTGAAAAAAATAGACAACACAGAAGCGTACGACTCCAAAACCAAAAGTAATTTACTTCCAGTGACAGCAGCTGTTCTGTCTCCCGAGGAACTAATCGTATTCATCCAGAAAAACTCATCCTATTTTACCCTAACCCTAACAGAATTCGTAACAAAGCTTTAATCAAAGTTGTAGTACGTTGTTTTATTCGTAATACTTTCGTTCTTAGTCACCTTATTATTTACATTATAAACAGTCGTTATAAACACTCTAACTATTCTTAAAATCTCCTTTTGTGTGACGAGTGCATTCAGTAAATCATATTTTCTTTCACGTTTGCTTTTCTGGGTAAAAACTTAGAAAAAGTAACGAAAATAGTGTTAGGTATACTTATGACATAAATATATGCAAGCTTTCAAAACAATTAACGTATTACTTACTGAAGAAAAACAACTTAAACGGCGAAGTTCAAAAACAAGGAATTTATTAGAACAAGTTAAAAATAATTTAATTGTGTTTTTGTAACGAATGTACAGATATTATGTTTAAAGTTACCGACCATTTATTATTATTATTATTATTATTATTATTATTATTATTATTATTATTATTATTATTATGATTAGTGTTATTTGTTGTAGTAGTATTGTTATATGTAGTATCTTCTGGGGTGTTTATAATCTAATTATACTGACCGTTACTGGTACCCGGTGTGTTGTCTTCCATTAATTCACATGAGCACATAAGGCTTTTTTTAAATGGAGGATTTATTAGTGTGTAGAATATAGTAACAATACGATTACAGAAATTCGAGAGGGAGAGGGACATTGAAAAAGTGTACATTAGTTTCAGAGAGAGAGAGAGAGAGAGAGAGAGTGAGTGAGACATATTTATACTAGGCTATTACATTGTTCACTGGCTCCACACATTGGGGGTTTGGAACGAACACTATTTTTCGTTATCGCTCACTCGAAGAGCTGGCAGAAACAGGGACTGCAATACACTTTTTCGAAAATTGTTCAGATTCAAAACTCTCCCTTATTTGCTGAGGTCACAGTTTGACTCTTGATCTGTCAATCATTCCACTATCTTTATCGCTAATTATGTATACCCCAATGAGGGATTTTTCTATCGAACAGCATAATGATATTCATAGGGTTTTAATAACTTCAGCAGGACGTCAGTACGAATAAATAACAGTAAAGCAATGTTCAGATAATCAGCAAGTTAACTGTCTATCGAAGTGAATGTAACAACATTAAGCTATAATTAATAGAATGACAAGAAATATAGGAATATAAAGGTGCATGTAATTAATGAAGAGATGGTATATGTAAAGCGAAATACGAAGTTTTAATGGGGGTCGCGTAAGCGCTTCTAATAAAAAAGGAAATCGGAAGTGCGCGTGTGCGTAATCATAACAAAAACGTTAACGGGTGTTTGAAAGCATCTCATGTAGATTGTTTTGTGATGTGTTACTGTTATATTTATGGATCTATTAACGAAGAATAATCATTAATAATCGGTGTTTAGTTTGATTTGATGTAAGAAAATGTGAATGAGTATTATCTTTTTGAGCATCCGTAAAGTTTGCAAGCGGTGTAGCTAAAATTTAGATACCCTACGAAATGTTGGACCACAATAATGTTAGTAACAGTAAGAGAACTTGACACTGAGAGGTGATTGTCACCGACTACTGATTATTAACAAAACCAGAAGATAGTGAGCGGACTAAATATAAAAATCGATTGAAAATTATTTATTTTCTTTATAAAAATATGTTGTGAAATAGTTCAACAGTAAAAAGAAGTCAAGTCGAAATTGGGTTATCCGAGTGCCAGTCAGTTTCCTTACCTTTGTATATTTTACATTAATACACTTGTTATAAGTGTATTAACATAAAAGATACAAAGGTAAGGAAACTGACTGGCACTCGACTAGACAGTTACAATACTGTCCTTTTTCTCCCTGGTGATTGTCTACTCGCACTATTTATAGTGAGAACCGGTGTAGTTTCTCTTCTGTTAGAACGGCCGGTGTAACAGAATACATACCCAGAATTAAAGTTAGGGGAAATCTTACTTTACTTAATATATAAGATTATTTCTTGGTGCTTTTTACGAATATGTATCAGAGAGTTGCATTCGTGACTTAGTTGTGACGTAAACAGTTCCGGAGAAAGCCGAGTCAAGTTCATATGCTTCGATACAGTACGAAGCGAACTAAACCGACTTTTGCCGAACTTCACCTAAAATTAAGATGAAGGGTTATTTAGAATAAGTTAGCGTTAGTTTAGGGTAAGGTTAGAGTTGGTTTAAGGTAAGGTCGGGTTTAGGTTAGGGTAAGGTAGGGTTTAGGTTAGGGTAAGGTAGGGTTTAGGTTAGGGTAAGGTAGGGTTTAGGTTAGGGTAAGGTAGGGTTTAGGTTAGGGTAAGGTCGGGGTTAGGTTAGGGTAAGTGTAAAACAAAACATGTCGGTTCCTATTATGTAGAAGTACCAAAACAACAGTACAGAATACACTTAAATACAAGATAAAATTAACAGTTTCTTTCGTTAAAAAACTTCTTCGTAGAAAAACAACTCGTTGATAATACATTCAGTGAAGGGCGTTAACGTATGTCAGCGTCGGAATCTTTCGGTGAAACTCAGAATTGCTGACGCAAGCACTGATTTTTTTGTTGATACCTGGTCTTAAAAACTAGTTAAATTGTAATCTAAGATAGACATGTTTGAAAGGGATGTAAGTGAAGTGACTTACATATAAATGTATTTCAATAAGTGTATATTTGTTAACCACTCGAAACACATTCCCGACATTCAATGAGGACCGCTGAGCATTCAGTCTCTTAACTCCTTAGTACTTCTATTCTTTATTTCTTTTTAAATTTCTATTCTTTTTAACTTATAAATAAAATTAGGTAAAACGTCGTATTACTTTTTGTTGTTGTTGTCAATAGCGAACACAGACGCCACGATAATTCTGTACTTTCTTTGTCCCAAATAACATATACTTATCTAAGTTACCTGGGTATGTTCAGAATATATGTGCTTATTAGGGCCGATCTCCAAAACCCTTTAAAGAGTTCGAGAACAAACTAACAAAGAAAAGGCGGTAGTCCAACTATATATCTCGAGAGACAATAGATACCCACAGTAAGGGTTTCTGCGCAGGGAGTTCAGAGTTTATCAAGGGTTGCGCAATTACTATCCGAAAGTTCTTCAATTGGCATTGCTTGGGTTCAGTAGAAAAGGTTCAAGGCGACTGGACATAATGCCGAGATAAGCAGAGAGAGATCAAGACTGGTGTTATTTAGAAGTGTTCCTTCTCCCAGATTAGTTGCATAATCAAGCATTAGAAATCTAGCCCGCCTACTATGTAATCTTTAATTGTAGGGATGATATATATATATATATATATATATATATATATATATATATATATATATATATATATATATATATATTTCTATAGATTTTTCACTTATAAAATAGATCATTCAGTGAAGACCGGGGTTGTTCCAATAAAAACAAGCTCGATGATACTCGATTACAGAGTACAGAGCATTTATATGTGATTTTATGAAGGCTTACCAAAGCATTCCTTTCAGGACACCAATGATCACCATTAAAGATATTTTTTCTTACAAATATTCAGTCTCCAATTTCTGAACTCCTTAGTATTTCCGTTTTTTAAATGTCTATTCTTTTTTCCTACTCCCAGATTAGTTGCATAATCAAGCATTAGAAATCTAGCTCGCCTACTATGTAATCTTTAATTGTAGGAATGATATATACATATATATATATATGTATATATATATATATATATATATATAGAGAGAGAGAGAGAGAGAGAGAGATAGATAGATAGATAGATAGATAGATAGATAGATAGATAGATAGATAGATAGATAGATAGATAGATAGATACGAAGCCCGAAGTAGCCATCTGTGAAGCATTCTGAATGTGATTACTTATATTAATAACATGTTTCGTTTTTAGCTGTTTTCTTTGAAAATTGAATCATGTGGCAAAGCCGAATTTTGAAGCTTGACGGTAATACTGGACACGAAAAAGAACTAGAACTTAGTGTTAGTATCATTGAAAGACATATGGTCATTTTTTAATGGTTAAGCACGTTCCAAAAACATCTCGTTAAGCGTTTATTATTTTCCCTATTCAATAAATTTTGAAATTTTCACTTTTTGTGAAGACGTTCATTTATCAGAATGAAACTGGTAAACTCTCTCGTGTTTTCATGATTTATGCCTATATTTAGTTCGTTTCCCTTTCATCTATTTTATACATTTTATGGGGGTCTATCATTCAAACCCAATGCATATATTTTCATGATATATCTTTCATTTCATCCTCATGTACATATGTATATAAATAATACGTTCATAAATAGCATATGTTGTTAAAATGATGAGGTGATTACACAATTCTGTATTTGTTAACATTTTTTGAAGTACTTAGCACAGATGTAGTATGTGTTAGGACACCTAATGAAAACGGAATTACCTCCCTTGAACCATTTTAATTGCTGCAACAACAATTACGTTTGATGGAGTTATTTTCAGAGAGATTTTCCACGCCTACATCGTCGATTTCAGAAACAAATCTTAGGACGGCTACAGATTCAGTTTCGCAGACAATAACGGAATTTCGTCACGACCAAATGACAAATTCGACGTTCGATACATGGTTTGCACGTTTCGAGGACATTTTTCGAGTGGATTTCAAGGATCAAGCTGACGACTGGAAAGGTAAGACTTCTGCTACGGAATCATGGGACGTCGGAACATGATCGGTATGCAAATTACATATTACCAAAGTATTCTCGTGACTACAGTTTCAGCAACACAGTGGAAACCCTCAGTCAGATTTTCGGTGAGCATATTTCATTATTCAATATGCGGTTCAATTGCCTTAGCATAACGAAAGCTTCCTCGATCGAGTTTTCAACGTATGCAGGCCTTGTAAACAAAGAATATGAACGTTTTAAAATCTCTTCCACTACAGACGCTCAGTTCAAATGTTTGATTTTTGTGTGTGGATTGAGATCGGCGGAAGAGGCAGATATTCGCACACGGATTTTGTCAAAAATAGAACAAAATCCAGACATAACATTGCAACAAGTTGCCGTGGAATAACAGCGTCTAGTGAATCTAAAACATGATTCAACTATGGTACAACAAGCATCAGCATCCAGTCTGATAGCAACTTTTCTCTCAAACAAAAAATCCTAACGAAAATATGTTGCAGTACAAGTGAATGGCCATCCTCTTCAACTGCAAATCGATACAGCATCAGATATAACTATTATATGACAAAAAACTACGGAAAGCCATTGGCCAGCCTTCATTGACACCAACAAGTCAGGTAGCACAGAGTGCTTCTGGAGATTGTGTTCACATCACGGGTCAATTACCCGCTACCATCAAAATGAAAGAAAAAACGGTGTCAGGTACTGTATATATAGCAAACTCACGCCATAATTTGCTGGAACTTGATTTTATCGAGTTACTAGGTCTTTTCGACTTTCCCCAAACCAGATATGTGAGGTGGTGTCCAGATCGTCACTTCAGAGCAGCATTATCGACCAGACCAAAGACATCATGAAACAATTTTCTCTAGTCTTCACAAACAAATTAGGACGTTGCACTCAGGCAGAGGCCACACTGTTTCTTTAAACCATTTTCTAAGCCTGTTTTTCGATTCAAACGCCCAGTGCCATACGCTGCATTGCCACTGGTGGACCAGGAACTAAAAAGACTAAAGCGACGGATGATCCACAAGTACGAAATTATTTTAAGTAAATGGCGGCAACACCACATAAAACAACAAAAATACCAGTGTGTATAGAAGTAGAAAATAAACTCAGTTGTAAAAATTCCATTGAAGATTTTTAAAATGTATCTTTTCTTCTCGTCATTTTTTTTTACTTCTTCTTCTTTATCGTTTGTGTCTTCCTTTTCTGATGCTTTACAGTCTCCGTTTTCTTCTTTTTTCTTTTATTTTTTTCTTAGTCTTCTTTTACCTTTTGTTAGTGTGTTCTTCCTTTCTTCTCATTCTTCTACCTCTTTTTTCTTCCCAACTCCTTCTATCACCTTTTCGTTCTTCTTCTCCAGCTTCTTCTCTTTCTTCTTCTTCTTCTTTTTTTTCTTCTTCTTTTTCTTCGTATTTTCTTCCTCTTCTTCTTCGTCTTCTTTTCTTCCTCTTCTTCTTCGTCTTCTGTTCTTCGTATTCTGCTTCTATCTCTTTTTCTTTTTCTTCTAACCTCTTTTTACACCTCCTTGTTATTCTTCTACATTAACATATTTAACCGTTTCTTCTTCTTCTTCTTCTTCTCTTTCTTCTTTGTCTTCCTCTTCCTCTTCTTCTTTGCTTTCCTTTCTTCTCAGTATGCTTGTTTCTCCTCTTCTTCTTCTTCTTCTTCTTCTTCTTTTTTCTTCTCCCCTCCTTCTACACCTACTTGTTCTTTTTCTACTCCAGCTAATTTACCTTCGCTTTCTTCTTCTCGTTCTTCTTATTCGTCTTCTTATTAAATATCTTCCTCTTTTTCTCCTCTTCTTTCTTCTACCTCTTCTTCAATATCTTTCTCTTTTCTCCCCTCTTCCTCCTTCTCATATCTTCTCTATCATCTTCCATCTTTTCATCTTTCTTTTTTTTACATTTTCCCAAGTTGTGAGTTTTAAACAAATGATTGCTTGGTAAGTATTTCTCTCGATAACCACCCTCTCCAATACGATTTATTTTCTAGGATATAAAAATTTGCATTATTTGTTTTAGTCGAACCACTATACTCATCTCGGTTGGTATATTCACAAATCTTTGGCCCTTGTAACCTTTGGCCTGCTTCAAGTGCATCTTTTCGAATTTCGAAAACGTGAAAGTAGAACTTGGGAATCTTTATTCTAAACTCCTTCTTTCGTTATCTCCTCTTTCTGTTTTTCTATCTACTCTTTCCTCCTGTTTTCTTTCTTTTCTCTCATCTTCACTCTTTTCTATTACCCGCTCTTTTCTCACTCTTTTCTCTTTTTACGTTCTTCTTCTATTTTTAATCCTCTCTCTCTCTCTCTCTCTCTCTCTCTCTCTCTCTCTCTCTCTCTCTCTCTCTCTCTCTATCACTCTGAAACATGACATAAAAATAATATTTCGTTTCAACCTTATCTACAAGGTATCACGACATGTTTGGAACCGTGTGGGTTAAGTTCTTTCTTTTTCTTTTTATTTTTCTCTTGTTTCTTTCAAAGGAAACGTTCCTCATTAACAGGAAAAGAATGAGTTGTATATCCCTTCAGGCCATGATGTCGTGTACAAATTAAAAAAAAAACATTCTACTTTATTTTTTTGTCTAATATAATACCTCAATTTTAAACTTTTAGATTTCCAGTTTTCTTTGTTATCGTGGGGTTTTGGTGTAAAATAAATTGACTTTATAACGAAAAATAAATTTTAATATTTAATTAACCCGCTCAACAAACAATATGTCGTTCTTTTAAACTGAGACAAACTGGTATCTTTACGAGGCCAAAGTTAGACAAAGGGTCGGATTTTAATAATAGTATTGAAACCTTAAAGGGTTGATAACAATTTAGACAACACGGTTGTATATATACTTGAGTGTATTTACAGAAATACAGAATAAGATGTTACAGAAAGTATGCGCCCGATAATGTGGCTAAGATCGCTACTAATGGCTGTCACGACACTTAGTCGTAACTCTTTTAATAGTGTCTTGAAGAGTCCATCTATTTCTGAAATAGGGTAGATAAACATAATACCATAACAGATAGTAAATAAAGCTTCCCGATAACGGACACTCGGCATTAAGACATGAATAAACATAGCCTTAAACTACAAAGTCTTGTTATCTCTACCAAAAGTAACAAGTAATACAGTAAAACAAAACACATGTTCT
>OY744538.1:83887231-83897231 GCA_963556195.1 Sepiola atlantica | reverse complement strand
CTGATCTTGACCTCGATCACGCCCAAAAATAAATAGTCGAGGGTGTTGCAATCATGTCACGAGGGCGGCTTACAATTAGTGAATAACATTGTTGAGCAGCCACGTCTTGGTCGCTTGGCAGTGTGTGCAGGCGCGGAGTCCTGTGGGAAGATGTAAGGATCTTCTTCAACCAGGAATTCTCCACGCTCCTCAGCACTTCCTGGTATTTAGTTTACTTTTTATCAAGTGATGGATTTTGCTGTAATACCCTGGATATACATACACATAAATGCATGCATTATTGATTGGACATACACCTACACGTGTCAACGTATTTTCGTTGGAGTGTTAGAGATCTTGTGTCAGCTAGTCTATCGTGTGCTTCTCGAACATATAGCGAGAATTACCTTTTATGAATTTTTTCTTCTTCTCTAAGAATGCAATCAGATATTAGAATTGTGTTTGATCATTCGAATGACATGTTGAACATTATAGATCAGACGGGAATTAGACTTCTCTCGCGGTACTTCCGTGCCGGTAACCATGACGCCACTCACAACCTACAAGATATGGAAAGTACCTCGAGGTCATACTGAACCACAGGGCGATTCGTGCTAATGACTGCGATGTTATTACTGTCAGTGTGTGGGCGAAGCATTGTTAAGAGGTCTTCAATCGCAAAGGCGTCGAAGATGAATCCAGCTGAAAGAAAACATTACTAAAATGTTGTATCTATTGCAGACAAGTTGCAGCATTGAATAAAAAGATTTAATAGTTTGACGCGATCTAAGAACGAAAAATGAGTTCATGTCTATTATTGTATTTAAGCTGAGTTCACCAACGTTTATTTCACTAAGGATTTTAATAACACACAAAACATAATAAAATATTCCTTTATTTAGGGTTTGAGTTATGTTTTAAAAATCCATTTTATTTTTTAATAAGCCGTAATTTGCAATTAACTCACAAATTAACCTATTTCTTACTATGTTCTGTCTATCACTTTCACACTCCCTTACTGTATGTTCTTTGTCCGTCCTTCTTATATGTTACATTGTCTATCACAGTCGATTTCGCACAACCAGCCCTCTCTCTTACCGTCTCTCTCTCTCTCTCTCTATATATATATATATATATATATATATATATATATATATATATATATATATATGCTTACTAATAATCACATGTAATAATATCAAGTATAAGATTGGAATAGTACATTATAAATAAAATGAATCACGTAAGTACTAATACTACTTACCTGTAGCTCGAAATGGTAAAAAGAAAAGAAAAAGAGTGAATAAAAGCTGGATGTATAATCAAAATGTTTTCTCATTCAAACGCTGATTTTTCTAATATATATATATATATATATATATATATATATGTATAAACATTTAGTATATTTTATTTGGCTTACGCAAACACAATTGCGTTTCAGCGAGTTAACACTTCCCCATAGCCCAGAAATTATTATATATATATATATATATATATATATATATATATATATATATATATATATATATATATATATATATATATATTAATATTTTAATATTCTTGTTGCACAAAATGTCATTATGGCTATATAAAGATCGTATTTATTTTTAAACATTGTGAATTAAAAAATAGAAAGACTGAAACGGCTAGCTAACCGATTTCTAACCTAGCTCAAAATACCTAAATTGAAGTTAGGATTAAGAGAAAAACATAATGCCATCGAGATTATAGCGAGAGAAAGGGAAAGAGAAAAAGGGAATCAAATAGAAACTACATTAAGTCCGAGATTTTCTCTTTGCTTACAAAGAGAAGGTCGCAAAGACTTCATGTTTATTGTTCCTAGAATACTTAGAGGAAAGGGAGAGTGCGCGTTACTGAGAATGGAAAATAACTTAACACTAAAATTGGAGGTACACGAACGTTTATTTATAAGATGTTCGGCGATGGATGATCCGTATGAATTATTCAGAAGATCCGATGGTAAATAATTTTCCTGCCGAATTTGTGTGGAAATTTGTCGTTTTACCCGGATGTCTTATCTTTGCGACATTCTTTCAACGTAATGCAAACTGCTACTACATCTAAATAAATAAATAATGGAATTATTATGGTGGGGGATGAGAAGATATTTTTTAATCGACGTCAATGTGGGTATGCTGAAAAAAAAACAACAACTCCGATATTCGACGCAAAGTAACATTGTTGTACAGATTAAGAGATTTGTTTGGTGAATCTATTATTTATTTTATTTAGCCAAAATAGGGGACTATGAATGGGGCATCTCTCAAGAGAAGCTGTTTTCGTTTTATAGAAATTCGAAATGTTATTTTGATTGTAGATTCAACAATATTTAATGGATAGCCATTGTTGCAGCTTTGTCTTAGAACAAATCAGTAAGGTCATCTGGGTAAAGGACTTAATTTGTGGGGCAAAATGAGTCCCAACGAGTATAGAAAATAAGAATGTTGAAAAAATTGAACAAAAGAAAAAAGTTATTATATTAAACGTCAAAATTTAGAATGTCGATTTGGATATGCAAATGGATACCGGCAGTGAGGTAACGCTTATACCGACACATGTTTGGAAATGTATTGGAAAGCCGACTCTGCGAAAGAGCAGTGTACACCTCCGCCAATTTGATGGATCAGTCATAAAAACTTTAAGATACTTTGAAGGTTCCTTTCTTTAGTTAAAAGACAAATGCATTGTAATACCTATAATTGTCACAAATTGTAAGAAAAAAACACGGACGCTTGGGAAACGATGTACTTAAAATAAATTCTACCAAACTAATTAATGAGATAAAATTAAAAAAATTAACGGAAAATTATAAAACTACAAAGTTTGTTTAAAATTAAAAGAAAATGTTATCCCCTCTTATTATGAAGCATGAACATTACCAGTGCATTTGTTGCCATTAATAGTAGAAAAACTACGAAAACTAACTGAACAGGACCTTCTAGAACATGTTTCACCTGGGGGTAGCAAGTGGGCATCACCCATTATAGTTTTGAGAAAGTCAGACGGAGACATACGTATATGTGGAGATTATAAAATAGGCGTGAACCACAAAGTTTGCTTGGGTTCGTATCCTATACCTAATGTGGAGGTTGCATTACATGAACTGGCAGAAATAAGCGTTTTTACAAAAATAGATTTGAACACAGCATACTACGACATTCCAATAGATGATAATTTCAAAGAAGTAACAACGATAAATACACCAATAGGGTTTCTAAAATGGAGAAGAATGCCATATAGAATAAAAACAGCAATCGCCATTTTTTCAAAAAGCCATCGAACAGGTTTTAGAAGACGATATAAAAAATATGGTCTGTTACCAAGACGATATTTGTATTGGGGCAAATAATGAAATTGAATTAAAAAAGAAAACCGACATCGTCTTGAACAAATTAAGAAATGCGGGAATGGCTATAAATGACAAAAATGCGTAAACAATAGCAGTAATATATCATTTTAGGGTATTCCATTTCAAAAGAAAGTATATCAGCAGATCAAACTTTAATAGAAAAAATATTAAAAATATATAAATCTACAAACTAAAAAGAACTTGAATCTTTTGGGGGGATTAGTGAATTTGTACAGGCGATATTTGCCTAAATAAACAGATCGGACTTAACGGTTTGTAAATTTAAGAAAAAAGGTTCAATTTATATGGTCAGAAATAGAACAAAAAGTTTTTAGAGATTAAAATTACCAGAAACTAGTAGTAAACATATTTTATCCCAAAAAGGACAATATGTTAACCACAGATGCAAGTGAACATTCAATATCTGGAATATTATCATAAGAAAGATATGCGATATATATTTATCGAGAGGACTAACGAACACTGAATGTATATATTCAAATAAAAGGCATTGGCTATTGTATGGTGCACTACCAAGGCTAGACCATTGGAAATTATATTCAACCCACAAAAAGAATTACCCAAAGACATCGAGAATATAAGATGGGAAATAAAGTTAATGGCATTTGACTTTGATATAGAATATGTCAAAGGAAATTAAATTCCACACGTAGATGCGATTTTACAAAAGGTGAAACAGAAAAAGAATTTGAAGATACATTCTTACATTGAGATGTTAAGGTGTTATCTTTAGATAGAATGGCTATGGAAACTAGACATGATCCAGTGCGAAGTAGGGCAGGTCGATTTTGGAATCGTGATGATGCGATGCCAATGATAGTTGGGGTTTGGCATGGTAAATAACGATACAAAATATTTTTTCTCAAATCGTTACCGTTAATTGAGGAAACCACTTTAAAGGTTGGAAATTAGCGTTTTCGCATGTGTTTTCGGTGATCAGTGAAATATTTCCCGCCGTAAAAACATTCCGTACCGTTGGAGAAATAAACATGTGTAAATATCATTTAATAAAGATTTTGTCAACTAAATTATTTACATTATTCTCAATAAATCAAATAAAAATAAATAAGGATCATAAATAATGAAAAATATTCAGTTGTAAAGGCAAAATTGAGATTAAATATACAGTGTTTAGTAAACACAGTATTTTACTATTTACGTAAGTGACCGATAAAAGATTGCTTCATTTTTTGTCTCTCGTGGAATTCAGGATTTGTGATTTTTCAGTAGAAAACAAATTAGACTAATTTTAATTATCAATAAAACCCCATTAAACCGAAAAATGCCTCCATTTTAATGATGAAATAAAATAAATATAATGTTTTTATTAATAGTGACGCTGGAACTTTCTTTTGGGGGTATTATTTAAATTTTCACCGTTTTAAATGTCTGCTTTGTTATTGTATATCGAATGTATGAAATATTGACCACTGTTGGATTTTAATTGTAAAAATAATTAGTAATTTTGTATTTTTATGTAAGAAACTTAATTATTTGACATAGAAAGAAAGAAAGCTTGTTTAATCTACATAATTTTATATTTTAAGTGTATCTGGCGTTTCAAACGCGTTTGTTTTTCTCCGTCGAAGAAAGATTTCCATTTTTAGGTAAGTAATTTATTTTCGTTCTATTTTTTTTTTCGTGTTTCAAATTAAATTTTATCAATGAAGTTTGTATTAAAATACCATAATGTTTCAGTTTTGTATTAGAAAAAACTAATTTTTGGTGCATTTAAAGTTATTACCCATCATTTATTTTTCTATTTTACGGACCATTTTTTTTCTGTGTAAAATTACCGATTATGTCACTAGAGTAATCCGTTTTTTTTTTAACGCAATATTTTAGATTTTAGAGTATTTTTATTTTTAGTGCAGTTGTCCTGAATTGTGTGATCATTTTACATTAAATGTATTTGGGAAAGTGATCCCCCACTCTAAAATCTAAATTATTGGGTAAAAAATAAGGATTTTATCATAACTCAAACAGTATTGAGTCTGTTTAAATAGTCCTGTCATTTTAAGCCACACTTTTAGATGCAGCCTAACCCGAACTCCAACAGACTATCACTAAAGCTAACCAAAACTCCTTACCATAATTGTCAGCCATTTTTTAAAATATGAAACTAGAAGATTTAAATCAAACTGTTTTAGACTTATTCATTTATTTTCTTTTTTTTTCAGATAAAAATGTCTGTAAAAGGACGTTTTGTTTTAACCTGCAGTAAGAGTTCCAAAAGATTTGCTGGTCCACCTTGTCCGTTGGATAAAACGGAACCCCCAACTTTACGACAAGTTATCCAGTTTAGTTATTCCTTGAAAATACCTATCCCCACTTTTCAAATAATGATATTTCCAAATTGATCGCAAAGGAAATAATCAATATTTGGCAAGCAGTGAACCCACAATTGCCTTTGTTAAGGGAATATTATATAGGGCAGAGGGTGAATGTATTTTGCTTCAAGAGGGCCAAACTGATTAACAGGAAAACTCTTACTGCACCCAAAGTGAAAATAATTAAGGAACAGCTGGATACATTGATATTTCTTCATGTTGCTGCAAACTGCCTGTCTTAAGATGTGATGACTTTGCTGTAAAGTGCAATACAGAAAATTGCCAAACAAGGCATATCGTCTGCACTTGTCCTCCTAACAAGAAGGTAATATTAATTCTATGGTTGTTTGAATTTTTTAAATTGAACTAATTTATGTCCCAATTTTCAATATTGAAATTAATTGGAAAATATGAATTAACTTCTGATAATCTTTCTTTTTCTAGTAAATAATATTGTGATATTTTCCTTAATATTTGTCATGTATGCTAGATATGTTATTAAACACATAAACATTTTGACATTTCAGGTTCCCATTGAAGAGAGAGAATATTTAAAAGATCAGAGAGAGAAAACAGGACCAAAAGGCAGTTTCCAAAAATGCTGTCAAAAAATACAAAAAAGATTCAGCTGAAGCAGATAGATTAGACAGGCAAATTGAAAGACAGCAACAAGATTCTTCACATGTTGCTTCCTCTACATCAGAAATCTTTTCACAGACATCTTCCAGTGAAGAAACAACCGATGACAGTTTTGAGTCAGGGAGACAGTCCAAGGGACCTTACAGTCTTTTAAAAGTCCCGAGATATTCTAGGGAACTGATTAGAGGTGATATATCTTCTAACCTTGGGGCTTGCCTTGTTAATGCCTTTCTATTAGACTTACAACACATGGGCCTTCTTCATCCAACCATTGATTTAAAAGACATTATTATAGATAAATCAAAAACAGATAGAGAAAAGGCAAGAGTGAAAGTAACCAGCCATCAAAAACATGTCCAGGAATATGAACATCTTATATGCATTGGAGTTGATTGCAGAGTTGATAAGGACAATTTGTATTACAAGGAAGTTACAGGGGAAAATGGTGAAAAAATGATTAAGAAAAGCAAGGGACCAGAGCGCCACCTAACATTTACCAGAGAGATAGGAACTGCAAGTAAATATCTCGCTCATAGAGTGATACCCAACATTGGTGCAACTGGTGTTCTTCTAGCAGAGGATGTTGCTGCTGTTCTAGAAGAGTACAACAGTGTAAATAGTATTAAGGCAATTCTGGTGGACAATACCAGTACAAACACTGGTTGTGAAACCGGGGTGGTTACAGCTTTGGAGAAAAAACTTAAAAGAAAGTTACATACCATTGGCTGTTCACTTCATCAAAATGAACTGCCATTTAGAGCCATCTTTAAATTAATTGATGGAACTACAAGAAGCCCTACCACTTTCACTGGTCCTTTAGGGAAACTTTGTGGAACTAATTACCAGGATTTGCCCCAGGTAGCATTTCATAGTATTAGTGGTCCTCTGTATAATTTATATCTTACTGCAGAGGTAATGAATGATTTAAGTGGTGACCAGCGGCAAGAAGCAAGGCACAAGCACATTATAACCAAAACATTGTGTCACCAAATAAGACCTTCATTTACTTCGAAGGGAAACTACAGGGAACAATTTAGTTCTATTATAACATAATTTGGTAAACTTACAGTATTGTCCTCACAACAAAAATTACATAAGCTAAAACAAAAATAACTTCAATGCAAAACAAATTTAAATAAATATATCGAATCGCATACTTTAAAAAGCGAAATTAACGGTATCAAAACTAATTATTATTTATCGTAGCTAGAAAAGAGTCAGCAGTTAAAACAAGAACATGGCGCAACATTTCGTGACAGTCTCAATCCAATATGGTAGTATTTTCAAAATCGTTTACACTTCAGGTGAAAGACAAAAATGTATGAAATTAAATTCGGTTTTCACATGCTTAAACTATGCAGGTTTGTAGAGAATTTCATTCTGATGCGTTTTTATATAAGGTAAGCGTTATTTTATTTTTTTATTTAGAAGTTATGGCCTGAGGACTACACTGTAAGCTTACCCATAATTTTATATGGTGCAGTAGGTTTTAGCACATTGTTCAATGAACAATTCAAATTTAAAACATTTGTTCCTATAATCTGTTTCCAGTAGTATTATTGTATAATACACTTTTATTTATATATTTTTAAAAGTAATTATGACCAAAAATGTAAAAGTGATTAGCCTTTTTTGTAATTATGTACAATTTCTACAGTTCTCATTTATTGAATACAGTTAAAAAATGACATATTTTACTAGTGGTGATTCATACTTAGAATTCTGGTTTGAATATATTTTCTATTCATTGTATCTAACAAAAAATATCAATTTTATCTGGATTTATTAGTGAAATAGTAAAATTTTGAAGTCAATTTGTCAGCAAAATCCTGCGGAAATTAGGTATTTCTGAACATTTTCGTACCCGATCTTTAAAACTAAATGCTCAGTTAAGTTTTAAAGTTAGGAATCTAATTTTTGGTATCAGTTCTCACAACACCAAACCCCAGCTTTCGCCACCACAGCAGCGTTGATTTTCTAAAAAAAGTGGGAAATCGACCTGCCCTAGTGCGAAGTAGGATGACATCGAGAATAAGAACATATATATGGGGAAATTGTTCCAATGCAGAGAGACCTTACAAAGAAATAAGGCATAAATTAACGATATAAAATGGAGTGATTTGTAATGGAGATTTGGTAATTCTCTAAGAAACACAAATAAAGTGTGTGATAAAAGGTGTACATGATGATATACACTGTAGAATAGCGGCCATACAAAAAAAGATTAAAACTAGAAGCATATAAGTAATAATAGAAATACGCTTGAGAGTTCGGAAATACTCTTCAATGTTTATTATTTGTATTTCGGGATGGAAGCTACTTGTAAACGATTTTTACATTTTTACGTATTACATCGCTTGGAATTATTGCAACCTGCTCTTTTTAAAAAAACGTTTTTATTAACAACCATTGTTTAATCTTCTTTTTTGAGTGATGGCAAAATATACTTTCGATTATATATATATATATATATATATATATATATATATATATATATATATATATATATATATATATATATATGTATATATATATATATATATATATATATATATATAGGAAAAAGAAAAGAAAATTGAACAAAGAATAAACGGGGGAAAATATAAGAAAACCATCACAACAAAAAACCGTGTGGGAAGAATCAATATTTCGCCTGGCGTACGAATGGGATGGACTTATGCATAAAATACATGTGCACTGAAAGTAAAACATGACGACGAATGTGAGTTGATCATATATATATATATATATGTGTGTGTGTGTGTGTGTGTGTGTGTGTGTGTGTGTGTGTGTGTGTGTAAAGTTCATTTACATTCCAAAAGCGAAGACTGTTTTATTTTTCTGACAAAACATATTTCAAAGTTCTGAATTGTCGATTCAAGATGGCGGACCTCTGAAGGTAGTACGTGAGTTGAAAGTTGTTTTTTTTACTGAATGTTTGACTTTTCATGTCACAATAGATTGTAATTTTTCAATTTGAAAACTTTTCATGTACTTTTTCTGACGAGCTTGAGGTGAACAGTTCTAACATTGACATAATAATGTTGTTTGGTTTACTTTAAGCGAAACGATTCGTAATAATTTGCACTGAAATGTATCTGTTTTGAAAATGTTTTGTTAGCAAAATAAATAAGAAAATATTAGTTTTGGGAATGTAATTGAACTTTGCTTGCTTATATATGCTCTGTTGTTACTGGTTGACATTCATCGAGCGTAAATTGTAAAGTGTTGGTAAACATAGAGTAGTGAAAGTATACATTTTCACAATAATATTTATATATATATATATATATATATATATATATATATATATATATATATATATATATATATAATTTGATTGCAAAACGTGATGTCTTTAAATTTAGAAATTAAACAATAAAAGAATGTAAATATATTTTTCTGATTCGACCTCTCGCGACGAATACTTCCGAAAAGGAAAAAAAAAAAGAAAAAATCTATAAGACAGACTCGCCTGACAAAAGTTATTACAACGAAAGCTTGCAAAAAAATGTCTGTTGGTTTTGCAAATTTTATTTAAATATATATATATATATATATATATATATATATATAGTATTATATTTTTGAAGAATATGTCTACATACCTTTTCTCATATATATATATATATATATATATATATATATATATAGT
>OY744538.1:83847231-83882231 GCA_963556195.1 Sepiola atlantica | reverse complement strand
GCTTGATTAAAAAGACAAACTCTTTTTCACCATTTTAAATCAGTTTCATTCAAACATAACTTAACCAACAAACAGCAAGCGACCATGAAGTTAACAAGAAACACCATAGCACGCGAAGTCGGGCAGGTGCGCGTAGTTTAGTGCTGGTTGAGCTTTGCATTGAACTGTCACGCGAATGTCAAGTCTTTTTAAACTTGTACGAGAACATTGCACGCCCGTTCAGTTTGACGCATACTATCACACACTTGAAAAGCGGGGAAACAGTTCAGAGGAAAGTGCTATCACGTAAAGTGTTCTGATTGGATAATATATCAATCACTCCGCGTGGAAAAAGTGTAAGCCTCGCAAAAGAAAATAGTCCGTGCACGTATAACTGTTACAATATAACATACCAGCAGAAGAAAATAGTCCGTGCACGTATAACTGTTACAATATAACATACCAGCAGAAGAAAATAGTCCGTGCACGTATAACTGTTACAATATAACATACCAGCGGAAGAAAATAGTCCGTGCACGTATAACTGTTACAATATAACATACCAGCGGAAGAAAATAGTCCGTGCACGTATAACTGTTACAATATAACATACCAGCAGAAGAAAATAGTCCGTGCACGTATAACTGTTACAATATAACATACCAGCAGAAGAAAATAGTCCGTGCACGTATAACTGTTACAATATAACATACCAGCAGAAGAAAATAGTCCGTGCACGTATAACTGTTACAATATAACATACCAGCAGAAGAAAATAGTCCGTGCACGTATAACTGTTACAATATAACATACCAGCAGAAGAAAATAGTCCGTGCACGTATAACTGTTACAATATAACATACCAGCAGAAGAAAATAGTCCGTGCACGTATCACTGTTACAATATAACATACCAGCAGAAGAAAATAGTCCGTGCACGTATAACTGTTACAATATAACATACCAGCGGAAGAAAATAGTTCGTGCACGTATAACTGTTACAATATAACATACCAGCAGAAGAAAATAGTCCGTGCACGTATAACTGTTACAATATAACATACCAGCAGAAGAAAATAGTCCGTGCACGTATAACTGTTACAATATAACATACCAGCAGAAGAAAATAGTCCGTGCACGTATAACTGTTACAATATAACATACCAGCAGAAGAAAATAGTCCGTGCACGTATAACTGTTACAATATAACATACCAGCAGAAGAAAATAGTCCGTGCACGTATAACTGTTACAATATAACATACCAGCAGAAGAAAATAGTCCGTGCACGTATAACTGTTACAATATAACATACCAGCAGAAGAAAATAGTCCGTGCACATATAACTGTTACAATATAACATACCAGCAGAAAAAAATAGTCCGTGCACGTATAACTGTTACAATATAACATACCAGCAGAAGAAAATAGTCCGTGCACGTATAACTGTTACAATATAACATACCAGCAGAAGAAAAATAGTCCGTGCACGTATAACTGTTACAATATAACATACCAGCAGAAGAAAATAGTCCGTGCACGTATAACTGTTACAATATAACATACCAGCAGAAGAAAATAGTCCGTGCACGTATAACTGTTACAATATAACATACCAGCAGAAGAAAATAGTCCGTGCACGTATAACTGTTACAATATAACATACCAGCAGAAGAAAATAGTCCGTGCACGTATAACTGTTACAATATAACATACCAGCAGAAGAAAATAGTCCGTGCACGTATAACTGTTACAATATAACATACCAGCGGTATTCATGCGCCATTGGAGATACATTTCTGGTCGGAACAAAATCAAAATATAGTCCTGTTTACAAATTTTAACGTGAACGAAAAGTTAAAAAATAACATTTAGAATATGAGGTCAAGTAATAAAAGGGAAACGTTAACGAAGTGGTATTTTCTTCAAACAAATAATTATCGAAGCTGTGTTTCTGTAAGACGGCAACTAGCTTTATTTATAAATAACTCCAGTAATATAATCCGACAGCTTCGTATCTCGCATTTGTTACACGTATCACTAGCATTGAAAAGTTGGTATAATTGTATACACTGGTATAGTCACACCGCACAAGACATTTAAAATTGGCTTCAACGACATGGTACGCACTTCTTAGTGCTGTAAAGGTGTATTATAATGTTGCCCCCTCGACGTAAATTCACTAGACCAACTCGACAATCAACGTAATCCCATCCATTCACTGTGGAGGTCCTCAGATGCCGGAGAGCTTTCTACTCAAATAGTTTCTTTCCTCGTGCTGCTGGTCTCTAGAACTCCATCCCTGTCCCCTGTTTCCGCGACAGTACTGACATGCAGAAATTTAAAACTAATGTAAACAGATATATCGCTGCGCAGATCCCAATTTAGGTTGACCCCCCCCCCAACCTTCTCCCTTTTCTTTTTTTCCTCAGTATCCCCTTACGTCTACAGTGGCGGCCTGCCTTGTTTGGGGTGAACTATGTTAAAAAAATTTAAAAATTTCAAAAAAACGAATCAAAGAGAATTCGTTATTATTTAATTATTTTAACCTTTTTAAAATACATTCTTCTCTATTTACTGTTATGTTTGTCTCATGAAACGAAGAAAATCAATGTGACAGGCGGACAAAATCTCTCTATATATAAAGATAGAGAGTTTGTCCGTCAGTCACTTTTTTTTATACGTAATAAATACATCGCGGAATTTGTCTCATTTCGAAATATCAGAGATCTTAACTTCTTTTAGAAATAAAGAATATTGCTTAATCGTAAACAATAAATTCCAAACAAATAAAATGCATGTCATGACCGGAAATCGAAACAGAAACTTTGACAGCTTCAGTCTAATATACTACCAACTGACCTATTTGGATTTTCTCATCAATAGAGCTTAAAACATTAGTTTGGCAAAAGAATTATAGATTTGGTGTCATATATTCATGATTTATGTAATGTTTCAAAACATGAATTTAAAACATAAACGATAATAAAACATATATAAATGAATGGGTTATCACTATCAATAGCGTAGGAAATATTTTTTATCGTCCAAAATTATTTCAACTGCGCATAAAAACAATTTAATATTTAATATATAATTTACAGTCGTTTATAGTGATCTATTGCTTTCGCAGCAGCTCGAATATTGGTCCCGCATATTAATTCTAGTAATTTTTAATGAATTTCGTTTCTTAACGTTTAATATAATTCAGTTATTTTAAGGTTCTAACCGACAATTGTCTCTAGTGACCTCAGATAGAATTGAAGGAAAATTCTAATGATGTCTTTAGATTTCTTGAAAAAATGTAACTCTTATTGAAATTATTTGAATGTTCCGTTAACATATCGTGTTTTATAACACACAAACAGACAAAACTTGACTTTTTTTATATAGAGAAGATAATTACACCTTGACATTTTAAATGGGCGAATTACTTGACAATCCTTAAAAAATGTGTGTATTAGGGAACAGGCGTTACATGTT
This sequence comes from Sepiola atlantica, assembly GCA_963556195.1. Taxonomy (NCBI): domain Eukaryota; kingdom Metazoa; phylum Mollusca; class Cephalopoda; order Sepiida; family Sepiolidae; genus Sepiola; species Sepiola atlantica. Next base: position 83,878,771 of record OY744538.1, on the reverse strand, counting down.
GTTTTGCTTATCATAGAAAACATACAAACTGTAATTCTGAGACAGAATTATTATTTTAAAACATATGTTTTTTATCCACGAGGGTTGGGCGTTGTATTTGAGTGATGTCAGATACGGTGTAATGCTAAACGCGTTCGCTACGGCTAGCTACTAACATTCAATATTTGGACATGTTTCTTTAACCGTTGAATACACAACTTTTTAAAAAAATCGTTGATGTGTCTTGTTACATTTTTCCTATTCTACCTCTATCTTTTTTATGTCTATATTTTCAAGTTATAAATATTGAAAAAAATATAATAATAATAATAAAGTATTTCGAATTATAAACAGGAAATATTAAACCTCATCATTTGAGATAAATTTTTTTATTGTATTGTGTTCGCACATCCGCTGGTATAGCTGAGTTTTACCACGAACACGAGATCGGTAATCACAGTCAATGTAACTGGTGTCCTGAATATACACTTGGTCCATCATTTGAGAAAATAGATTGAAATTGAATAAAGACCAGTGTAATGCACCTTTACAACAATAAGAAGGACGTACCATATCGTTGAAGTCAATTTTAAGTGTCTTGTGCGGTGTGACAATATCAGTGTATACAATTATACCAACTTTTCAATGCTAGTGATACGTGTAACAAATGAGAGATACAAAGCTGTCGGATTATATTACTGGAGTTATTGATCTTCATCCCACAGCGGTAAAATGTGACACTAGGTCGGGAAAGTGGTATTTGAAAAGCCAGCGCCCTTGAGAAGGGAGAGCAATCTGGCCTACAAAAATGCCTGAGCAGCCCCATCGGAATTCCTTGGTAGATTATTAGCAATAAACTAACCCTTTCTCAAAATGTGAGAAGGTAAAGCCTGGGAGGGGGACTTTCCAGAACTGTGCAGGACAAACGCACAGACCGGCGGTATCAAGGCCCGAAGGCCAAGACGGTACCAGTCTATAGGGTGTAGTATCCATCGGAACAGATACTACACTTTGATCTTAGCCAATACTGGAGATTACGATCGAAATATAAATTTGGAGCTCGATCGATATTTTTATGTCAGTTAAGGAACGTATACGATATACCAGTGGGATTAAAAGTGGACATGGTGTAGATGTTTTTAAGAAACACATCTCTAAAAAAGAGGGTAAATTTGAAAAAAGATGACACATTCCTAGTGGGTGAAAATCTTAAACTAAATTTATGAAGGGCTATAATAAAAACGAACCCAACTAAAATAATAGTAGAGCTTATGGCTTTTGAGGATGCTATAAACTAATTACTAGTCGAAACTCAAGAACTGACATCGCCGAAATCGCGGTTGAAAAGTAGAAGCATATATTACATTGTCGATTTACCGAAGGGTGTATAAACTATTATACACCCGTGTCGTCGTTGTGAACCCAGGCTCTTTTTTTCTTCTGATAGACACTCTCGAAGCCAATGTTTATTAAATAATTGTTTTAAAAGACACAGTCACATAAAATAGGTTAATTGTATACGAGTGAAAGAGAGAGAGACAGACAGACAGACAGAACGACAGAGAGATTGCCGGTAGTTTGTCTCTCTAAACCATACCAGACTATGTGCGCTGTCATGTAGGCTTCGTAAAGTGAAAGCGATTTCATTATGTCTCATTTTTCTGCTGACGTCACAGTGGTTGGTGCTAAGAAGATAAACAAGAACCTTAGGAGGGAACAGTTACACGGTAGATGGAAGCATATGACGGTGGACATGTCTTTCTTAAATTATTTTATCTTTGATCTAGTTATTGTTTGGTATTTGAAAAAAAGGATACTGATGGTTTTGCTCATGTCATTTTCAAGGTGAAATTTTGATAGTGATTTGAAGGTAAAATTATGATAATAACTCATAGACTAAATATCAAGATGGTTGACAAACCTGTCTTGATAGAAGAAACTTAAATAAAATAATTCTTGCTTTTCTCTTAAGTTTGAAATAATGTTTCCACAATAACAAGTTTGCATAACATTAAACGCTTTGTTTGTCCTGATACAAAATTAACTGTTATGCTTATCTGCCGACTGTCATAAAATAATATAAACTAGAAATTCGGTTCAAACTTGTATCTTCTGATAGTGATTTGAAGATAAAACTATACAAAAACCCGTTTAAACTAAAATTCAAGATGGATGACAAACCTGTCTTGATGATAAAACATTAAACAAACACAAATATTTTCTTGTTTTCCCTTAAGTTTAAAATATATTTTACAGTATAACAAGTCTGTACATCATAAAACGTTTTGTTTGTCTTGATACAAAATTCTAATTTAATTTTGAACGTAATATAAAATTGAACTTTTATGTCCACCTGTGTACACGATTTATTTTACAATTTGTTAGCCATAATATATCATCGACTAGAAATTCCGTTAAAACTTGTTTTTTGTATGAAAAAAATGTTCACCGTTTATTTTTGTCCCAAATGTTCTTTGTTTATACATTTATTTCCAAATAGTTTTGCATTTTTATGACACAAAATTCATTATTTAGTCATTTATCGTTTTATTTTACAATTTGTTAGCCATAACATATCATCGACTAAAAGTTCCGTTAAAACTTGTTTTTTTTTGTATGAAAAAAACATGTTCAACGTTTATTTTTGTCCTAAATGTTCTTTGTTTATACATTTATTTCCAAATAGTTTTGTATTTTTATAACACAAAATTCATTATTTAGATATTTATCGTTTTTATTTCTTTAATTATTTATCGTCTGTTCTTAATTTGATTTGTTTATTTAATTACTGTTTTTCCATAAATTCATAATTACAGTCCCTTGGCCTTTTAAATTGCAATTAGATTTTTATTTATTTTTTGCAAATGAATAATTGAAATCTAGTATCTGTTCTCATACTACACTTCATCTTTTCTGTCAGTGAAGGAAAAATAGTTCTAGACTTTATATTTTGTTCAAATCCGGAAGCCATCATTTTGTTAGCTGGATTACCCGCTCATTTAAAATAGACTTTGTGTCTAATTTTGCCCTAATGAAGTGTCAAGTAAATAAGAAACGTAATTAAGTACATCGTAACAAACTATATTTTCTGCACACTTAATAGATGGATATTTTATTTTTTCAAAAAAGTATAATTGGCTTGGCTTTACTTTGCATGTGTTATTTTAATAACTTCTGTCAAGAAAATTGTTTTAATATTGTTCACAATCAAAATAATAAACGAATTTTAGTCTTTAAAATTTATGGAAGAACGTGATGTTTATTTAATTGAACGCAGCTATAACACACAACTTAATTATTCACTTTAAATTCTTGTTAATCTTTAATTTATATTGAATAAAGTTTAGTTTCAGTATCGAAAACTGTATGTTCCTTTCGTTTTCTTTTTTTTAAATACAGTTTTTAAAGTTTTCTGATGCTTTTTTTCAACAGCTCTCATTTAGTATCGACAAATTGACTGTTCGATAGATCTCGCTTGTTTGCATCTACTAGCATGACGTCACTTTCCAGTGAACAGGCCTTACTTTTCTACGAAGGGCACGGTTGTGCCCTATTGGGTACAGCATTCAGACACGTCTTGTTTTGCTTAAAGTCTCGCGAGTCAAAAAGACAGAAAATCCACCGACGGTAATAACGTGGTTTGATCGACTTTCGCTTGCGTCTCCTCTGACATCTAAAATGTCACTCAAACTGTTTCATTAAAACACGGGTTTCATTATGTAACACATAGTGAGAAGAGCTAGAAAAAAGATATAAAAAAGAGATATAAAAAAGAGATATTAAAAAAGAAATATAAAAAAGATATACAAACGAGATATAAAAAAAGATATAAAAAAGATATAAAAACAGGATATAAAAAAGATATAAAAAATATATAAAAAGAGATATAAAAAGATATAAATAAGAGATATAAAAAAAGATATAAAAAGATATGAAAAAGAGATATAAAAAATATATATAAAAGAGATATAAAGATATAAATAAGAGATATAAAAAAGAGATGTAAAAAATATATAAAAAGAGATAAAAAAGAGATAGAAAATAGATAGAAAAAAGAGATAGAAAATAGATAGAAAAAAGAGATATGAAAAAGATATAAAAAAGAGATGTAAAAGAGATAGAAAAAAGATAGAAAAAAGAGATATAAAAAAGATATAAAAGAAAGATATAAAAGAAAGATAGAAAAAAGAGATATAAAAAGAGGTATAAATAAGATATAAAAGAGATATAAATAAAATATAAAAAAGATATAAAAAAGATATAAAAGAGAGATATAAAAAAGATATAAAAGAGAGATATTAAAAAGATATAAAAAGAAATATACAAAAGATATAAAAACGAGATATAAAAAAAGATATAAAAAAGATATAAAAACGAGATATGAAAAATACATAAAAAATATATAAAAAGAAACATAGAAAAGAATATAAATAAGAGATATAAAAAAGAGATATAAAAAAGAGATAAAAAAGAGATAAAAACGAGATAGAAAATAGATAGAAAAAAGATATAAAAAAGAGATATAAAAAAGATATAAAAATAATAAAAAAGATATGAGAAAGAGATAGAAAAAAGATAGAAAAAGAGATATAAAAAAGATATAAAAGAAAGATATAAAAGAAAGATAGAAAAAAGAGATATAAAAAGAGATATAAATAAGATATAAAAAAGATATAAAAAAGATATAAAAGAAGGATATTAAAAAGATATAAAAAAGATATAAAAACGAGATATTAAAAAATACATAAAAAAATATATAAAAAGAGACATGAAAAAGATATAAATAAGAGATATAAAAAAGAGATATAAAAAAGATATAAAAAAGGATAAAAAAGAGATAGAAAATAGATAGAAAAAAAGATATAAAAAAGAGATAGAAAAAAGATATAAAAAAATATAAAAAAGAGATAGAAAAAAAGATAGAAAAAAAGATATAAAAAAGAGATATAAAAAAATATAAAATAGAGATAGAAAAAAAGATATAAAAAATATATAAAAAGAGATATAAAATGATATAAATAAGAGATATAAATAAGAGATATAAAAAAAGTTTTAAAAAGAGATTAAAAAGAAATAGAATAAAGATATAAAAAAGATATAAAAAAGATATATAAAAGATATAAAAAAGAGATATAAACAAGATATAAAAAAGATATATGAAAGATATGAAAAAAATATAAAAAAGAAATATAAAAAAGATATTAAAAAATATAAAAAAGCGACATAAAAATGTGATATAAAAAGATATGAAAAATATAAAGAAAGAGATATATAAAAGATATAAAAAGATATGAAAAGCGCGAATAAAGCAGACAAGCATAATAAAACTCGAACTACATAAAATAAATCAAGAATGGAAGTTTATCCTGTAAGGAAAGACTAGTATCAAAATTACGTATAAAAAGGTTCATGAATATTTCCTGCATATCCCGAAAACAGCGATGAATCTGAACGACAGTAACACGTATAAACGATGAGGTTACAAGCGGTTTCGGGCGGCAAGCTACAAAAAAGCCTACGCTGCATTGGCGGTCGATAAATGGCTAATTATGTAACACTGGTGTAAGCAGTACTGAAGTCATAAAAGTTTGTACCTGAATCGTACACAAGTATCGGGGTTATCGAAAACATGAAATTGAGACTTAGACGGAATTCCCAAGATAAAACGAAACCTATTTCGATAGGCGGAGTTCATCCTCAAGAATAGCAAACGATTAAGTTTAGGCAGTCGATTCAGAAATGACTGAAGTGAGATAAGAGTTGAAAGCCGTAGAGAGTTAGGCATATTTACGTCCCATCGGATATTTAAGATGAAGCAGACTTATGTGGAAATATTCGGTCGTCTCATCGATGCCAGTAGATGAAGAAGTACAGAAGTACAAGCGTCTAAGTCAATAATAAAGTGAAAAAACATATGATCTTTTTAATGGAAAATTGCCAGCAAATTAATAAATACATACGTGTTAGGAAAAAAAAGTGCAGTTTTTATTTTGCTTATAATCCTCTTCGTTGTGATATATATATATATATATATATATATATATATACATATATATATATATATATCCCTCCTGGGTAGAGCTTATTTTGTGAGGATATCGCCAACTGTCATTAGCTTTAAGGTATAGCTCATTAGGTAAAACTAATTCGAACTCCCGGCACTTGCATTGAGATATTTCTTACATTCAGTCAGCTCGACGGTTGAGTTTCAACTCACTAACTGGTCTAGCTGCACTGATGAGATGTGATACAGCGAAACAGTCTGTATGTGGATGACTATATATATATATATATATATATATATATATATATATATATATATATATATATTGTTAATTTAATTCAGTCGTAGTTCTCAGAAATAGAGGGGCCCATTTCTGGAGTTAACACTTGATCTCTATATGAGATACATAGATATTCGTATATTCCCATAAACTTCCCCTGTCACACAATGAGTTAGTAAGGAAGTTAAGGATATTAATATATATATATATATATATATATATATTTCTATTTTTTTATTTTTCTTATTTTTCCGTTTTAGCTAGAGATGGGGCATCCTGGGGATGCCAGACATTCACCGGCTATTTCAGACACTCCAGCCTCTGTGTGTGTGTATGAAACTATAGATGTGTATAAATATATATATATATTTCAAGAAAAAAATATATATATACACAAGGCATGTCTAAAAGACATCCAACCTTAGGCCAGAAAAATATGTTTCAAATATATGACCGGGTTGGGACCCTAATCCCTTTCAAAGTAAGCCCCTTGTGCTTCCACATATCTAGCCTACCGATCTATCCACTGCTGGAAACACCTCTAGAGGTCTACTTTTCGAATGGTGTTCATCTCCGCCGTCGGGATCCGCATTATCTCATCTCTAGTTTCAAAACGGGAGCCTTTTAGTGGCGTCTTCAATTATCGAAACAGCCAGAAGTCGCAAAGAGCCATGTCTGGAGAGTAGGGCGAACGACTTGAATTACATGTTTGGATACGAAATGTTGGATCAGTTGGGATGAATTTACTGGGGCGTTGTTGTGATGCAGTAGCCAATTTTTGCTGTCAACATGTCTGATCGTTTGAACCGAACTGTGTTACGAAGACGCCAGAGAAAATCTTGATAGTACTCCTTTACCACTTATAATATATATGTATACATCACGTGGTTTGGGACCGTTAAAAATCAAAAAGTTAAAATCAAAAAAATATAAAATATAAAATATAAAATATAATACAATTTAAAGGAATGTTGCGAAAACATTTGAATTCATGGAAATTTGCTTAATTACATTTAATGGCCAATTAATCAAATTCAATGCAAATCTGAACATTTACACCGTACGGAGAGTTTAAACTTCGACCTCCAGAAGACTGTCACATGGAACTGATTATTACTTATCACATATTTCTTGCACCACTGGTCCTTAATGTCTGAAAGCCGTTCAACACATGCCAGCATGTGATGCTGCTGCTGCTGCTGATGATGATGATGATGCTTATATGTATTTATACTGAAATCCAGATATATCATCTTTAACTGGGCGTAGATATATGTAAATAGACAGACAGGCACATACACACACACATACATATATATATATATATATATATATATATATATATATATATATATATATAAAATAAGTATTATCTACAGACGCTGGCGTCTCAAGCTTATTGCAGGAAAGTAACAATTTCAGACGGTCAGGGGGCGCGAACCCGGTTCACAGAGTCAGCTTAGAATCTGCAAGCAGTCGCCATATTCACTGTCACGTAATTAAGGGAAATTAAGATCTATATCTACCTTAAATCGAGCATAGATTGAAAACTAGTCGAGAGTGTTCGACAAACGTATTCGGAACTTTGCATTAGAGCTTTTTGACAGTCTATTTTAAACATCCCCGAGAGTGCTCAACTTTAATTTCTTAAAGGTGCTTAGTATAATATTTATAAATACATATTAAATTATTAATACCTACAGACGCAAGCGTTTCAAGCTTATTACTCTCATCAGTGCAGGAATTTAACTATTTCAGACGGTCGGGAGGCGCGAACCTGGTTCACAGAGTAAGCTTAGAATCTGCAAGCAGTCGCCATATCCACTCGGCCAACGGAAATTGTCACGTAATTAAGGGAAATTAGGATGTATACCTAGAAGCTGGCACATACAGAAGACTAGTCGAGAGTGTTCGACGAACGTATTCGGAATGTTGCATTATATATATATATATATATATATATCAGTATACGCTTTTACTACTGAACTATATGTGTACCTACATAATCAGAAGTACACACACACAAACACACACAAACACAGACTTAAAGTGATTATCTGCACTCTTACATGTACATGCATTATCCGAGCACTTTTTAATTATTTATGTTATTATTGATTGGACAGATACGTCTATTGTTTACTTAACTGAACACTTTATTGTCTGTTTGTATTTAAATTGTGTTATTCGTTCATTTCATCCCAACCTTTAACTATTTATTTAATTGTTTCTACGTTATTGTTTTTATTTTTTTTACCTATTTATACGTATTCAGGTGAAGACTTATACTTATGTCAGCAAATGATCGATCTTTCGGATTTATTATTTAGAAGGTTGCGCTTGTCGCGAAATGGTAAAATTGCTATCTTTTTTGAAGAGATAGAGAAAACATCGAACATTTAATCACCTAAACGATCACTCCTTTAATATATAATATAAGAGTACTTCATTATATAATTAGTGTAATGTTGTGTGGCTTAAACTTTCAGTAGAAACTCGATAAAGAGGTAGAATTTGTACCTCTATTATTTGTGAAAACGCGCGGATGATTCGCAAGACTTGTTTTAAAAGGCGTGTATTTATGTAAGTGTTATTGTGTACAGTTTCTCAATAGTACTGACGTTCAACTATTTAGACTATGTTCATTCGGTGGTCAATATTTATTTTAAATTGTTAAATAGTTGAAGACGTATTAATTGTGAGATTAAGGGTCGGAGAGGGTCGTACAAAACAGGAGTTACGCAAACCACGTTATATCTGTGATGGGTCTATTGCTTGCCTTCTTTTTCAGCAGCTAGAACCGGCGAGACTAGAACGAGAGAAAGCGGGTTTTTCTCGCGCTGCCCAACCAGTGACAACGCGCGTGAACCGACTGGTGTAGTAAGAATTATTCATAAGCATCTCATCTCATTCACACACACACACACACACATGTATACACGCGCACACACACACGTGCGCTTGCGCAAGTTCTTGTGCTCGCCATGAATAACCAACGAGTGTCAGTGTGTTCTGCATCTAACTTTAATTTCAGCGACAATTCCCACCCTCTTAGAGACGATCGGGTCAAAGAACCTCAGTCATGGGAAGAGCGGATACACGAAATAGGCGTTAATTGTGGTTGTGACTTGTGAGACAAGTAGACCTCTCTTCGGAAGCGAGGTAATGTAACAACATGCTATTACATGGTTTTTGTCATGATGCAGTTAGATTATTATAATTACATTTATTAACTAGCTGACCCGTATCCCGACGTTGCCCGATAAAATGGATTAACTTAAGAAATCCTCTGCCCCAACGTTGAACTATTGAATTGTTTGCTACTGAAATGTGCAAGCAAAACATTAATAAAAACAACTTTTGGGTTGTGAGTGTTTCGGATAGAAGCGTTGTGTTTAATGTACAATGTAAATACGTATTTTCTTGGTGGAAACTGTAATTTAGGACAACAAAACAATAAAAAATATTACAGTTTCTGTTGATCTGTCTAATATATATCATACTTTTATAATGATTATTTTAAATCATCCTCTTTTCAAAGAGAGCGAAAGAGAGAGAGTGAGAGTGTGAGGCGAGATACATTATTTCGATTCAATCAGTGAGTGTAGCTAAAAGGGAGCGACCTGTATTTAAGTTATACAAGTATAGAAGGTAAAATACAGTAGAAAGTTTAAACAATATTATGACGGTGAAAGCAAGAAATAATATCTTATTAAGGATAGTTCCCGGTGTAATGTAGTAGATCTGAGCGTGTGAGTGAAAATTACCTATACTTCCTGTATGGAATAATTATTTTAGAGGAAGCAGTCGAGACAGAAAAATGTGGAAATTATTTAAAGTGAACAGGAATTATATATATTCTCTGAAATTACGCATCAAAAATCGGTCTAAATCGTGACGATAGTAGTATTCAAGATACCGTTTGTGTTTACAAATCTATAATGGTCAATTAAATGAGAGACAATTGATTTTACCTTGTTATAAAGATTATTCTATTTTTTGTATTTTCTATTTTATGTTTTTAAGGTGTGGAATGTATAACTGATTTTAAATTTATTTATATTGTATTTTTTAAAGATGGATGCTTGCTTTGCAAATTTTGGATTATTCTATAAACAATTTTCCAATTCTATTTTTACCTGTTGGTTTTAATGGGTGTTCTTGATTACCTGTTATTACAAATCTGAATTACACAATTGTAACTTAGTTTAATGGTAAGGTGGTGTATCGCACGGGGAAATTAAAAATATATGATTTCTTTGTATGTTTTAATTAGATTTTATTTCTCACTTCAACTTAGAAAAAACATCTACCTGATTAAGTTTTTCCCCAGGCTGAGAAAAAATATATTTTGTCCTGTCTTTATAAAGATGAATAGCTCAAATCTTGAAATATGACAGTTTCATCTCCTTCAATTCACTCTGGGAGCAGTAAAGCAAAAACGCCAATGACCAGAGAAACACCAATAAATATAGCGAGAGAGTACGACGTTTTCACATTTCCACAAATATCGGTTATTATACAAGAGTATTGATTTAATCCTGTTCAGGAGTAAGGCACAAGGCCAGATTTTATCTTACTGTCACGAGTAAGATGTGACCAAAGGTCGGGTCGGGAAAGTGGGGTTTGAAATGCCAGCGCCCGAGAAAGTGAGGACTCTGGCCATTAAAAATTGCTTGGGCAGTCCCGTCGGCATTCCCCGGTAGGGGCGCCTCAGACAGTAAGCAATAAACCTACTCCTCCCCAAAGAGGGGAGGCAAAGCCTGGGAGGGTGGACCTCCTATAACTGCACAGGACAGACCAATAGACCGGCGTAAATCAAGCCCCCCAAAGCCAAGACAATACCAGTTTATGGGGTGCAGTATCCATCGGAACAGATACTACACTTTGATCTTAGCCAAAAAGCCCAGAAGGCTCATTCAAGAGTAATTTTAACTCTTCTTACTTAAATAAAAATGATCACCGCAAACCCCATATAATTTGACCATTCAGCTTACAAAATAAGCTCGATGTTAAATTGTTTTACGAGTAGATTCGGAGTTCAGATAGAAGATTTTCAGTTTTTCGTCAGCCAAGTAACAGTTCTGTTGCAAGGATTCCCTTTGACCATTCCACACTCGACCTTCCATCCATCCCGTTGAAGACATCAACCGAAAGGATACTGCATATTGTCGAAGTCAAAATCTGGGACCAAACTTTGAGAAATAGCCTAAGTTTACAAAGCAACTCAACAAAGAAATAAGATCCTCACAAAGAAAAATATATTGGAATCCTCGCATTGAAATCTAGTCATCTACGGCTATATATATATATATATATATATATATATATATATATATATATATATATATATATATATATATATATATATAACATAAAATATATAACATAAAATATAATAACACGAAATTACATGATTACCACATTGAGCTCTCATACCCGGATTTCTTCCTGGAATTATTCCATTATAAGACAAATATATATATATATATATATATATATATATATATATATATATATATATATATATATATATATATACATATATATTTATATATTTATACATACATATATTTGTAGTGCGAAGAAACCCCTCTAAATGGGCACTGTAAGTGTAGTATTAATACAGCATGACGTCGCTAGCTATAAATGTATCGTTCCTTTCATTAAGTGGAACGCTCATATTACGTCAAGCAGCTGACATAACTGTTCAAATTGTTACTGTTTATTTAGCTATCCAGTGGTGGCCGAATGGTTCTAGGTGTCTGGATTTGAGTTGTAAACTACTTGTAACCACGCGACCAATAGTGAATAGTTATATCTTCATGCGATTAAAAGGGACGAAACGTATTGTACCTAGATAATAATCAACCTAACATATATATATATACGACCGCACCAATAAATAAATGCACAGGAGCATTTTATAAATATCTTGGTGTTGGCCGAAACGATTGTATGCTGAATAAAAAAAAACATTTTTTGTGATATGATGTGAATCTGTCTTTCATAACATTGATATGGTTTAAATTAAATAACAATTATTTAATATAGCATAGCTCTGGCTGTACACTATTGAGCTATTATAATTACTTTATGTTATAAAATGTATATACGAATATATTTTTAAATGCTAAATATAAATATAAATATATATATATATATATATATATATATATATATATATATATATATATACTAATGCTAATAGAATTAACGATAATTGAAGTATCGTAAAATGATCTTTCGCGATACAGTAAAGCTCAATACGTTGAGTAGAGCAATCAATTTTAAAGAGGAAGCCAGGTTTTGAAGGCAGATATGAACTTTTCCGCATAACGCTTTTCAACAGACAACCTTCACCTCGGATTTGCCGAATTGGATATTTAAAATACCAGTCCAGAATTTTTACTTGTAACTTGTAACTAAAAGGCGGATTTGCCGAATTGGATATTTTAAATACCAATCCAGGATGTTTACTTGTAACTTGACGGAACTATGCACACAACGGAGTACGAATCCATACGGACCGAGTGAGATATTTTGAACCCTCTACCTCTTACTTGAAAACCTGTAAAAATTGTTAAAAAAACTTTCTCCAATTCTACAAACTTTTGCTATTCTGCTATCTGCACCTTTTGTCTTCGAAAATGGCTACTCAATATTGCTAATTTTTCCTTCCCGGCCATTTCTTTCTTTATACCCAACCTTTCTAGTTTTATTCTTCAAATTTTTAAAGTGAAATGGAACTAGGTAACATTCATTTATTATAAATACCACATTACCAAATGTTATCCTCTGACGAGAAGAGTTTTATCTTTGAAAAAACATGGTTTAAGAATTAATGTAACTCCTTGCATCTGAACTTTCGATGTAATAAAATTTGTTTTAATTTATGTAACTTCATGTAATTTTATGTAATTTTATGCAATTCTTTATCTTCATCTTTCTTTCTTTAAAATATATATATATATATATATATATATATATATATATATATATATATATATATATATATAAGAGAGAGAGAGAGAGAGAGAGAGAGAGAGAGAGAGAGAGAGAGAGAGAGAGAGATAGAAGAAAAAAGAGTGATAAATATGCGACGAATGTCCAGATTTATTTCAAATTTCAATTGTTCAATGCAAGGTGTATTCAGTAATAAACTAGTGTTTATTATTCTTTCCTTAAGCCAAGGCTTTTTTTAATAATATTTTTCATATTTTTCAAATATTTGAACTTTGGTTTTTTCGAAAGCCAACTTATCCATCTGTATTTCTCCTCTGATGATAAGATCTAGATCTTTGAAAAGCCTTGGCTTAAGGAAAGAATAATAAACACTAGTTTATTACTGAATACACCTTGCATTGAACAATTGAAATTTGCAATAAATCTGGACATTCGTCGCATATTTATCACTCTTTTTTCTTCTATCTCTACACTTTCTCTATCTCGTATATTGAGCTAAACCTCTTCACAATAGGTTCCATCTACTAAAAGTTTTACTTTTGGTTTATATTTGATCCTATATATATATATATATATATATATATATATATATATATATATATATATATATATATATATATATACATATATACATATATATATACTAGCGAAACCTTCACGCCATCCGGAAAGAAATTAATTGGAATGGGAGGCCGTTAATTAAAACACAATACTCAGATAATTCTAAAATTTAACAACAAACTTTGGTAAATGTTTAGATCAACACACCAACTAAAGATTAAGATTATTCTTTATACAATCATTCTAAATTATTATGGCAGTTAACTAATATATTTTTAAACACTAATCCTACGTTCGACTGCAAGGTCGAAAACCCACACGCAATCGCCCCAAAACATTAACATACAGAATTCATATTCAATGGAAAAAAATGGTTAACTGTCATAAAACCCTTAATGACTCGAAAATGGAGAATCATTTTACGTTGAATTTGTTTGCGAAACTAATCCCCCAGTCTAAATTCTAAATTACTTTTGTTGTTTCTCTTTCCGACAGTTTTTTAGGGTATTAACACGTAATCGCCTAAAAATGTAGAATCTCATTTTATCAAGAGATGGGTGTGTATCTACAATAATATCCAAACTTTTAATATTTTTATTTATACCATAAAAATAAGGTAATTAATTATGTAATTTTAAAGTTTCTTCTTCAATTTTCACGCGAAAAATAAACCCAACTAAAATACATTGCTCAAAATTAAAATATAATAAAGGGACGTATAGTTAAAAGAATATATGAGATTCGAAAAAACAAAAAATATGGTTAATTTGCAAATTAATGCGTTCTGATACCCGCCCCCCAACTAAAAAATAACATTCTGCTTTTTTAGGCGATTGCGTGATAACACCGTGGAAAACGGAGATAAAGAAAAAAATATTTAAGAATTTATATATATATATATATATATATATATATATATATATATATATATAAACGTACTATGTCTCAATTTCCGGGCCATTATATCCTTTTCAAGAACTAACCAAGAGTTGTAAGCCTAAGTCTGAGTGGCAAGGTCATAAAACGACATGTAATCGACTCAAAAAGTAACTACCCCCCCCCCCCAAAAAAAAAAAACGCAGCGGATTTAACTCCCATAGAAAAAAGAATTTAGTTAACTGACCTAAAACTGACCTTAAAAATACGGATCATTTTACATTACATTTATATACAAAATATTATCCCCCACTGTCAATTCCAAAAAATATACTAGTTTTGATCTTTCCCTGAAGTTGTTCAGGGTGTTCACACGTGATCGCTTGATACAGGTAGAATACTTTTTCAGTAGATGGTGGTTAATATCAAGGAGGGTGTTAATCTACAATGATACCAAAATACGAATCAATATTTTCGTCATTGGGAGATATCACATTGCTACTAAACTATTGTTTTAATTTGTAAATCCGAATATTGATAAGGTCTTTGCAAGTATTAAATAATAAGTGTGGTGTTAAATTTTACAATAAAGGCATTAACCTAACTAATAACAAAAAGTTATTTATTTTCAAGGAAAATGTAAAAACTGAAAAAAGACGACTATAGAAAAGAATCAGAGAGAAAGCTAGCGAGACAGTCACACTCACCCCATTTTCTATTCACGCGTATACCTCGCTCGACCTTCGGTAAGGTCGTATTCAGCGCTGGTTGTTTAAATGTATGGTGTTTTAGTTATGTTTTCTGATTCATTTATAAAATAACTTTAAGTAATTACTGTTAATATGGACGAAACTATTGCTTATAGATAACAAACATAAGCAAATGCAATTCCAAATTAATAATATCACATGTTACTTAATTATGAACTGTTTAAAAAAATAGTAATGCTAATTAGGTGGTCAAAAGGTTCTGTGTTAACTGTTCATCCGCACTATATATATACAATATCTTGTCTTTATGTTGTGTCATCGATTGATACACGCCATAAACTGGTATCGTCTTGGCCTTCGGGGCTTGATTTACGCCGGTCTATGGGTCTGTCCTGTGCAGTTCTAGGAGGTCCACCCTCCCAGGCTTTGCATTCCCTCTTTAGGGAGGAGTAAGTTTATTGCTTAATGCCTGAGGCGCCCCTACCGGGGAATGCCGACGGGGCTGCCCAGGCAATTTTTAAATGGCCAGAGTGCTCAATCTCGGGCGCTGGCTTTTCAAGTCCCACTTTCCCGACCCGACCTTGGGTCACATCTTACCTTGTGGGAGTAAGATAAAACTGGCCTTGTGCCTAACCTCATGGGGAGGTAAATAAAATGTTGTATTATTGATTAAAACAACAGTAACCCGTTTTGATTATTAGATAGGAGTGAAAAATGAAAAAAACTTTCACATTTATTCGTTTATATATATATATATATATATATATATATATATATATATATATATATATATAGTCATCCACATACAGACTGTTTCGCTGTATCACAGCTCTTCAGTGCGGCTAGTACCTCAAGCCGGGATTGAAACTCAACCGTTCAGATGACTGTCGGCGCTCCTACCCCTGCGCTATCATACGACACTGACTGAATATAAGTAATATCTCAATGTAAACATTGTCAAGTGCCGGAGCTCGAATTAGTTTTACCTAATGAGCTATGTCTTAAAACTGATGGCAGTTGGCGATATCCTTACAAATAAGCTCTACCCAAGAAAGCGAGCTTCATTCATATATATATATATATATATATATATATATATATATATATATATATATATATATATATATATATATATATATATATGTAAAAATAAAAATGGAATAAAGAATAAGCAATTCAACAACTAACAAAAATAAACTCAAAAACTCATCTTGTAAAGTTCCACAGAGATATTTCGGCCGTAGATACGACCATTTTCGATCAGTTAATAAACTTTATTTCAAAACGGAAAAGTTTTCAAATGTATACAGAGAATGCGATTGGAAGAAAATGTCACGTGCAGAGAACAACAAAACGAGGAGAAAAAGGAATGCGAGGAATGTTATGAAAAGAGAAAGAAAAAGATGAAGAAGAGGAAGAAGAAGAAAGAGATACCAATCAATCAGTATCTTTAGAACGTCAGTTAAAGAAGACGAAACGAAGAAGAAGAGAAAGCGAGAGTAAACGTGAGAAAGGGTAAATCGACGTGTTGTTGTCGAAAAAAAGAGAGAGAAAAAAATCAGTGCTGAGATATCGCCTGCTGATTGAATTCGGGCTGAGAGCGTCAAAAGTCTACAGGATTAGTAGTAATTGGGGCAGTTAACGTCGAGGGACGAAACAAGGGAAGAGGAAGAGGCAGGGGAGGAGGGGACGGGGGAAGAAGAGAGACAAGGGTAAAAGTTAGCCAGAGTCGTATTCATTTAGATTCATCTCGTATAAAATCGATCTAGCCGAAGGAAAAGCAATATTATAGAAACCTTGTCTTTGGGCAATGGTGTTCTTATGACATAGGATCAGACAGGATTCTGTGAGACGTCGAAGTTTGGTGTCATGAATATGTTTGATAGGGATTGCCTTGTGGGTATTGAAGTGGTGGCCGGAAGAGATCATATGAGTGCATAGTGCATTTGAGGTATCGCCGTTTTTATGGCACGATTATGTTCATATATTCGTTTCTTTAACGGACGTTGTGTCTCGCCGAAATATATTTTTCCACAGTCGGCGCAGGGAATAGTATAAATTCCAGCTGTATTGGGTGATGAAAGGACTTTATTTTTGTTTTTATGCATTTGTAAAATATTTTTTATGGTGAGTGAGGTAGCTTGGATAATTCTAAAACTATGTTGTGAAAGCGAAGAAAAGAGATGTGTGTTACGAGAGTTAGTGGGAAGGAAAACATTCCTTAATATGGATTGTGTTGTATTAGGAGATGTATTAGTATTTTTTATCTTTTTTAGATGTATTTGAAACGCTTTCTTTTTAGCGGAAAGAATGACGTGTTTGGGATATTTTAAAGTAGTGAGAGAGGATTCTATTTTATTATATTCCTGAGATATATATATATATATATATGAACAGATTGTATTTCTCTAGACAGACGAATACACGAACAAAGTTTTGAACTCTGTCGGCGATCATCTCACCCGCATAATGGAACTATTCATATTTTCCTTGATTGAAGAGATATAAATTTCGCGATTGACCTGCGTCCATATTTTCTCAAAGATAATTATCATTTTTGAAATGTTTTAATTCCCAAAGACTTTTATTCAACCTACTTCGAGATATTATCACTTCTCATACACACGTAATAATCTTGCGAAATTTCTTTGTTCCGAAACCTCGCATTTACCCCCCAACAGAACAATTTTGTTTAAAATAGTTCACAGAAACTGAAATTTCGGGAATATTTATTAATTGATGTCTAATACTTATTTTTTCAATTTTCACAAAAGATCGGAGGTATTTGAATTTTACTCTCCTCAATTAAACTAGATAAAGCCGACACATTTCGAAAATTGCCAATAATCGATTAATTATTTATGGGGTAACTTCTCTACATATAAATATATAAACATATACATATATAAACATATAAATATATAAACATATAAATATAAAAACATATAAATATACAAACATATAAATATACAAACATATAAATATATAAACATATAAATATACAAACATATAAATATATAAGCATATACACATATAAACATATAAATATATAAACATATAAATATACAAACATATAAATATACAAACATATAAATATATAAACATATACATATACAAACATATAAATATATAAACATAGTAATATACAAACATATAAATATATAAACATATACATATATAAACATATAAATATATAAACATAGTAATATATGTATATAACATGAAATATCAACTTTTAAAATGGTTTAACTTTTGACTGTATTGCAGTTTCATGGTAGACCCGATCATCAGAAGCGCATTTATATCCTATAGTTTGTATTATGTTAATGCAAATCAAAAATCATCTGTGGTTGTCTTTAACGTGTGCTTATTGCAAGCTTTATTTTACATTAAATACTTCTTCTTGTGTTGGCATTAGTTTCCCCGATGGTTTTTTCTAGTTGGAAATCTTTCTGGAAAGACATCGGATAGTTACAGAGAAGGACCACGAGAAGGTTGCCAACATCTCTGGTCGCGATCAAAGTGTAGTATCTGTTCCGATGGATACTGCACCCCATGGTATTGTCTTGGCCTTCGGGGTCTGTCCTGTGCAGTTCTAGGAGGTCCACCCTCTCAGGCTGTGCCTTCTCACTCTTTGAGAAGGGGTTAGTGTATTGCTATTGCTACCGGGGAATGCCTTTCTCGAGCGCTGGTTTATCAAATCCCACTTTCCCATCTCTAAGTGAAAGTGGTACTGTGGAACCGACTGGATTCGAACTTGGAACACCCAGGTCTTCAGTCCGTCGTTATCCACTTAACCACCGTCGCCTCCTACATTAAATACTGATAAGCACATAGAACAATTTTTCATTCCTGTTTTTTGTATCTCCTTTATTGACCCATTGCGACATATGGTCTCATTCGCGAGGGTTTTTTATCCATAAATTTCCCGCCATTTCCCGCCCTAGCGAGTATTTGGCGGGAAGATCAAAGCTAACTACAAAAACCTGGGGAACGGTAGAATGTCTACGGTTTTCATATGTTTAATAAATCGCATCGCGGAGAATAAACTAAACAATATTAATACGAACGATTATCATAAATCGTACATTTTTTTCCTTTAGGTTTTTGATGCGATCACGCATATCTATCAGTGGTTGCGTCTGTCGCTCCGTCTGTCAGGGTTAAGGATGGAATAGCATGTCCATCGGTCTGTCACACTTAAGTTTAAAATGACATGCAGAGATGCGTCCATATACGGAATAATCACGTTGACACACCGAAGTTAAGCAACATTCAGCCTGGCCAGTACTAAATGGGTGACCATTTGCCAATACCAGGGGCTGTATTTGTTCTTCGCTTATATCTTCACTGTTTCAAGTCGTCTTAGACTTCTCCTTGTTACTGGACTCGAGCAATGCTGATTCACGAGATGTGTAGTTGAGGATTGCGCAACTCTTGCTTCACAATTACACGCGTAGCTACCTTTACAGGGGTTATCCATTGTATCTAAAGACTGAACGGAGGGCATGGGATTCTTCTA
The DNA here is from genome assembly GCA_963556195.1 of Sepiola atlantica. Lineage (NCBI taxonomy): Eukaryota > Metazoa > Mollusca > Cephalopoda > Sepiida > Sepiolidae > Sepiola > Sepiola atlantica. The sequence continues at coordinate 83,858,873 of OY744538.1, read as the reverse complement.
GGGATCTCTTTAAAAGAATGTGCGCCCATATTGGCCAGTCAGTCAGCTTGTAGTGTTGATCCTGGCTTTGATAAGATCTAGCGTTATGGATAAAAAAAGGAAAATTTATATCCTTGTCAGAGATTAAGACACAAGCTCAAGTGTCGTTTTGACAAGCCAACACATAAGGATAAGCAGAAAACCAGAATATTACCCGACTCAAAGTCAGCAGCAAACGATGTTTTGTCAGATTCAGTTCCTGATAGTAAAAACTTCCTGTTTTTTGGCCGCTTAGTCTTCTTTTGTACTATTTTTTATTTATTAATATATTTATTAAATCGTTAACCTACAGAATAGTTAAAACAAAAGACCCCCACCTTCACTATGTTAATAGGGGCTTTCTTAATAATTTTATGCATTTTACTGACCGTTCTAAAATAATAATGTTATTATTTAGAAAGCCATTCTTAACACGGATAGGAGGGTGTTTTGAGAATTATTATGTACTTCTACCTAACAATTTAATAAATAAATTAATAAATGTTGGAAACTGAAACTCTCGCCGGAAGTTCTGTTTCGGATGAAGTTTAATATCAGGAACTGATTCTGACCGAACACCGTTTACTGCTGACGTTGAATCAGTTGCTATTCTGGCTTGCCGGATAAGCGCATTCTTACTTACAAAAACTTGGTCCTACCAGATCAGGCTGTCTGAAGATACCGGCTTCCTGACCAAAAATGTACCAAACATTAATGTTATTTTTTTCTTTTCCTTTTGCCAAACTCAACCATGTTCTGTAAAGCCAAAAACTAAAACAACATCTTTCCTCTCCAAAACATAACCCCAAAAGTTATGGTATGCCGTAAAACACAACAGCCAAACCAAACACCATGAATAAATACATGAACAGATAAAGAACTTGAAGCATAAAAACTGTTATCAAAATGACCAGATTCAGCATTAAATAACCCGAAAAAGGGTTTAATATGCCGTAAAATAAAAAAACCAAACTTTTATAACCTCGTAATTTAGGTTAATTATGAATGATAACTTGTAAATAAATGGATGAACTATCAAGAGAAACGTTTAACAGATTTATTAAAACTGAACACAGAATGAATTAATGAGTTAATTGGCCGCTGGACGCGATTGATATATTCACAGTCTGGCGCAGTGGTCGTTGTTTACTTTCTCTCCGGGCAGACGACCCTTTTCCAAGGGCGATAACTCTTAACTCTCGAAATGGTTCAAGGGAGGTAATTCTGCTTTCGTTAGGTGTCCTAACACAAACCAAACAACCAAGCGTACAAAAGATGTCCGAGTAGCCCCGTCGGCGTTATCAGCTTGGTTCGCCTCGAGCGATTAACAAAAAAAAGGGGTTAAATCCTAGGAGAGCGGACCCCCTGGGACTGAATAGAACTATACCTCAGCCAGACAGCAACAAAACCACTCTCAGACTTCTTTGTATCATAAGTCTATGATACAACAAAAAAGATTGTCACACAAAATATATTTGGAGACTTCGAATGCAAAACGCGATAAATCCAATCCGTTTAAATTCAAACACTAAAGAATGAAAAGGTAAAATATGTTACATCTAGACTTCGACTAAAAGCTGATTTTAGTCTAAAGCAAACAGAAATTATCCTGGTATAATATTTTGTAAAACATGATTCCATTGTGTGATTGAACGTTGAAATTCAACACGTTTTATAGTAGTAGCCTGGTAATTTTGAAAATGGCGTTTATCGCGTTTTGCATTCGAACTCTTCATTTATATCGATGCAATGTTACACTGATTTGAAATATATCTTGAATGAGTATTTAAATAGTTCGTTAGAAAGGTTGAACGTGCTTGTTTGTAGAATGTTTGTCGGTCTGTCACACTTTTAAATGACACGTATAGATACGTCCAGGCATTTCTCTAAATAGATATGCGGTCATATAGATAAGTCAGTCGGTTGGTTGCGTAGATAATCAAGGGAGGCACGAGAGCGCTCTATCCCTTAATAGACTACAAGAATGGCCTATGCTGGAAATCTCATTTCTTTGATTAATAATAACTCAAAAACCAATAAGCCAAAACAGTTAAAACTTTGCACAACATTTTTATTTGATAGGTTCTATAAATGTGTAGAATTTTAGCATCATTAGTCAAGGCAACCCAGAGATCCAGAAAGTGCAATCATGAAATCATGTTATCTGTGTGTACGTACGTACGTACGTACGTATGTGCCACCCTGTATCTCATCTGATTTTTGGCAGAGATAGAGGTTCTAGGGTCTAGCTGATGGCATTTTAATTTCAGTTTACCATATACCTTAGTTTTCCAGAGAATTCCAAAAAAACCTTATGAGAAGGCATTGTATTGAGGCATATCCTTTACAAAAGTAGTGACATTCCATGAAATGGTTTGGTTGATATATAGTCATACCCTTAATGACAATAAAAGTGTAAAAATTTGAGAATTTCTTTGCTTTTGTACATTTAGTGTATATGAATTTTTATCTTAACCCTATTAAGGGCATATTGTTTCAGTATACTGGCATTTTTCATGGAATATATATACGACAGTCACCTGTTTAGAAATGTACCAAAACCTACGCTGACTTTTAAAACGAATATAAGTGGTGTATGAAAGAAATGGATCAAAGTAATTGTGAATAAAAGATAAAAACATGAAGGGTCACCATTTAGCAAGTGCTAAATTGATCTAAGGGGTGTTGATAACATATTTATATGTTCACAAATTTACAGTAATATTAAATATATTTTAAGTGAGAAAATAGTTTGTTAGAAAGGTTGAAAATTTTGGTTTGTAGAAAGTTTAGTGGGGAAAAAAGACCCGAGTGTTAGACGTGTGTATGTCTACATGTTTGTTTTCTGTTAGTGTGAATATGCATGTTTGAGTAATGTGGGGGGTGCTAGAGAGAAAGAGAGAGAGAGAGAGATACCTAATAATTGAGGGGACGCCCTGAATGATGGGGGAAGGAAACAGAAGTTGGAAATAACGTCACGTCTGTTCGGGGCTGATTCTGTCCATTGATCCTGACCACTAACGGAGGCTGACATGAGAAACGGTCGGTTCGCTTCCAAAGGCAGGGGCCGTGGGAGGTGGAGCGCAATAAGAATGGGGCGATCAAGTGCTGTTAGGGCAAGATGGGGTTCCAAAACCGACCCAACTATCTGCGAATGTAGATGACAAGACCATACGATGCAATACTACCCAAACAGTGCAGCTTGAATCATAATAATAATGCAAAGGACTTCATAAAGAAGCGGCAAAGTATGGTGTAACCACATGTTTCAAAGACTCCCCCAAAAGATGACTCATCACGCAGATTAAATAGACGCATTTTAAGAATTGATATTGCTCAGCTTCTACAAAAATAATTGAGAAACATTTCTACTAAGATAATTCGGTGATGATATAGATCCTGACCCTGTGTTCGTGACGTTTGACTCGGAAGCGTTCGGCTGTCCTACGCAAACACCCGAGAGTTGACGAGCCGATTTGTACAAGACGACAATTTTGATACTGTGCTGCGGCCTATGATAATATTTTGCTTGTTTTTTTGTTAGGGTTAGGGTTAGGTAAGGGTAAGGGTTATGGTTTAGGGTTAGGGGTTAGGGGTTGGGGGTTAGGGTTACAGTTAGGGTTAGGGTAAGGAATGTTTTAAAAAAACAACAAAGAAAATTAAACATATTTTCATGAATTTTTTGGAAGAAACAACAGGGAAAAAACCAGCAAAACGTTGCGAAATTACTGTTATCACGACATATGAAGTTAAATTACTGTTATCACGACATATTAAGTTATATTTTCAAGAAAGTAAAGAAACAACGACATATTTTCTTAATTTTATTATTCATTTTTACTTGCTTACTGTTCCATGTTTTCTGTTGATTTCTTTTGCGCTGAGAACAGCAGACGACGAGAATCGGCTCGTCAACACTCGGGCGTTTGCGTAGGAAAGCCGAACGCTTCCGAGTCAGACGTCACGAACACAGGGTCAAGATCTATATCAGTACCGATAATTCAAATATGACACAGAACTAAAACTATCGAAATGCCGCGGACACCCCATACTTCCAAATCCACGTTTTCCAACTCCCACTACCTTTTGGTTTTCCTCTCTACCCTATTTTCAAACTCCACCAACTACTGAAACTGTCACGTGGCGCGAATTTAGAAAGTGTTAGGGGCAACCTAACAAAACAGAATAGTTATTTCCCTTGTAGCAGAAAGAAAGAGTTATCGCCCTTGTGTAAAAGAGGTCGTCTGACAGTGAAAAGTAAACAGAACGGTTCTCACGATCAAACAAGCATCTCGTGTTCAGCGGTTTTTTACATTTCGATTTAATCAGTGTGTTTGTTAAATAAATCTGTTAACGGTTCTACTTCGTACTTCCTTCATTTTTTTGAGTTGTAATTGAACCGATAACGTATAAACATCTAGGCGTAACAAAAGGGCGTTGAGTATCAATCAGTTCTAAATTAAAGTCTTCTAGAGGTTAAGGGTTCAATCCTTACTGCAGGCGATCAGTACTAAGAATGAAATAAAGATAATAAAATACTTAAGACTTCTATCATGTCATGGCTGAAGAAAAATCTAAATTGTAAATTAAATAAAAAGTTAAGTTCCAAATTTCGTAAATATTCCTGAGTTTTACATAATGTTTCCTAAGTTTGAAAAGATGGACATGAATAAGGCCGGAGGTTACATCGGACGAAACGTTGTGAAAATAACTACTAAGATGAGAATAGTAGCTCGAATTATCCAGATAATACTAAAACGTATTAGTATTATAATTGTTCTGGTTGTTGTTGTTGTTGTTGTATGCACATATTGAGACAATATTTTTGATTTAATATCAAATTATTGAAATATTTTTGTAATCTTAGAAAGCAACGAGATAAAGTCATAAAATGTTTAACGATCTGTCCTAAGACTGAGTTGAACAAAAAAAGATATCTCTTAAATTCGATAGATGTATCTTTGGCGCGGTTGTGTTGCTACGTGGGCAGCCATATTGTATTATACCCACACACTTCCTGCTGGTCAACTCGTCTTTGGAAAACAACGCCGATAAAAGTGATACTTAATCGCTATTTTCGGAAAGATTCTAAAGAAAATCAGCAACTCAATAACAAATTTTATCGATACCATTCAAGATTATAACAATGGTTGTTCGATAAAGAAACAGAGAAAAGGGGCTAAAAATATAAAAAGAGAATATAAGCACGGTTACTTGACATTGTCCGGATTGAAAGAAATCTATGAAATCCTTTGATAAAAACTTACTTTCTTCTCTTTGGAAAATGTAATTTCTAAAATATATACTGCGATATCTATTGTTTTCTATATGTGTCTTAATTCTATTATCGCCGGCTAGTACCTGGTTGAAGAAGATCACAACGAAATGGTTTAGAACTGTCTGCTATTTTCAGACTGATACCGATTCTCGGCTTGCAAGTCAATAAGAACCATGTTTTATATACCTGGTACTTGGCGCAATATTCACTCTGTTTAAAGGAGGAAGTTTCTAGGGAATATTAAATTTAAAAGCGGCATCCAGTTGCATGAATATCCAGTTTTGGAGAGTGTACGCCGTTGGTTTTTGTAGGGTTTTCTTTTGGACAGGGATGTGTTGTCGTCATTCTTATATACAGCGCCTGGTATTTCAAAATGGTCAGTTATCTGGTACTGCCACGCTCAACGTTGCTTAAGTTTGATAATACTAACGAGAACCGGTGTATCAACGTAATTATGCTGCCTGAAGTCACGACGCCCATTCTCGGAGTATGCCCACCAGCTCCTGCTTTCAACACCCGGTGACGTCACAAAACGAATCTGGCTGAAACGTTGCTGGGCGGCGAAATGTCAGGCAGCAGATAAATCAAGGTTGCACAGATTTGTGGAGGACCCGGATAACCTACCAGGCATGGACCTCCCTCGCCGGCAGTGGACAATGCTCAATCGCCTCAGAACAGGTGTCGGCCGTTTCGCCGCGACCATGAAAGGATGGGGACTCAGGGACTCGGCTGTCTGCGACTGTGGTCACCGTGAACAGACAGTAGACCACATCATCGAGTCATGCCTTAAATATCGACCACCCAACGGCGAAGCCGGCATAGCTGTGCTAGACAACAAAACATTAGCACGTCTTTTCTCAACCAAACTGGTTATCTAACAGTGATATTTATTTACTCCTCTGCAGGAGTTAGGCACAAGGCCAGTTTTATCTTACTCCCACAAGTAAGATGTGACCACAGCTTGGGTCAAGTAAGTGGGGTTTGAAAAGCCAGCGCCCGAGAAAGTGAGCACTCTGGCCATTAAAAATTGCCTGGGCAGCCCCGTCGGCATTCCCCGGTAGGGGCGCCTCAAGCAGTAAGCAATAAACTTACTCCTCCCCAAAGAGGAGAGGCGAAGCCTGGGAGGGTGGACCTCCTAGAACTGCACAGGACAAACCCACAGACAGGTGGAATCAAGCCCCGAAGGACAAGACGACATCCGTCTATAGGGTGCAGTATCCATCGGAACAGATACTACACTTACTTCCTAGTGTGCCAGGTAACAGTGATATGCTGTGAAGCAAACGAAAGAAGAAGAAGAAGAAGAAGAAGAAGAAGAAGAACGTAATTATCTTTTACGTACAGCAAGTGGCATTCTCAAATGTTCATCCATTTAAGTACGTGACTACAACATAGAAGCAATCAAATAACGACATCTAATTGTATCCTTCCTTCTATTCCCCAGTTAAAAACAAATCCATTCTAGTTCTATGTAGACATCTATTACTTGCTCCCCACGAGGGCAGAGTTAAATGAGGAAATCCCGGCTTTCCAAAAAGCGGACATATTGATTAAAGCAAAATAAAAATTGAATACGTCTAAAAAGGGTCATTTAAGACTTATTCAATTGACAGTGACCGATGAGAGAACAGATACTACACTCTATATTATTTATTTGCTATACGGTAAAAAATCTTACAATCTAACCAATTAGGCACAAGGCCATAGAAAGTGTTGGGGAAATAGGGGCCGTTGGTCATCCTAGGTCCAAAAATACAAAATAAATATCTATCCTAATCTTAACTAGAATCATCTTAGTCGCCACAATACCACAATTACTCTCAATGTGAGCCTACTTAAAATATCCCCACATTATTGACACATTAAAATTTTCATAAATATCTTTACGTACAGATAATCATCAGAGTGAAATGAGGAGTGGTGGAAAAACAACAAACAAACATCTGTTAGTAAGACGCTCCCAATCCTTTCTACATAATAGACCGACCACTGTTTTCCGGTTTGTTCAGAACCGAAAACAAGACACTTTGATCCCAGCCTGAAGGCCAAGAAGTTCTAAGTCGACAATATACGGTTTTAGTAAGTATCTCAAGTAACCCATTATATATATATGGCGTAGTATCAAGGGAGGCGCGAGAGCGCTCTATCCCTTAATAAAAAACGAATGGCCTATGCTGGAAATCTCATTTCTTTGATCAATAATAACTCAAAAACCAATAAACCAAATTAGTCAAAACTTTGCACAAAAGTTTTCTTTGATAGGTTCTATAAGTGTGTAGAATTTCAGCATCATTAGACAAGGCAACCCACAGATCCAGAAAGTTCAATCATGAAATTATGTTATCTGTGTGTACGTACGTACGTATGTGCCACCCTGTATCTCATCAACTATTTGATGGATTTAGCTTATTTTTGGCAGAGATAGAGGTTCTAGGGTCTAGTTGATGGCATTTTAATTTCAGTTTACCATATACCTTAGTTTTCCAGAAAATTCCAAAAAACCTTATGAGAAAGCATTGTATTGAGGCATATCCTTTACAAAAGTAGTGACATTCCATGATAAATGCCAGTATACTGAAATCATATGCCCTTAATAGGATTAAGATGAAAATTCACATACACTAAATGTACAAAAGCAAGGAAATTCCCAAATGTTTACACTTTTATTGTCATTAATTAAGGGTATGACTACATATCAACCAAACCATTTCCTTATCACATCACTACAGTATAAATATCTATGCATGAGTGATGAGGTGTGTGAGGTGCGCTGAAGAAAAATTCCTACCAGTAAAATACATAGCCCTGTTGTACTCGCATACCCTTAATGACAATAAAAGTGTAAAAATTTGGGAATTTCCTTGCTTTTGTACATTTAGTGTATATGAATGTTCATCTTAACCCTATTAAGGGCATATGATTTCAGTATACTGGCATTTTTCATGAAATGAGAATATACCCATGTCAAGTCAGCTACACAGAGGCGTCTATGTTACAATCGCAAAATAAAATATCGGGAATTTAGCCTGATGATTTCTCGAGGAAATGAAAAATGAACCACTCTATGTAGCTGATTTGCCATAGATATGTAGCCTAATTATTTTCTGTGAGAATGAAACGTGTATTCCTCTGTGTAGCTTACGTGCCATAAATACGTTTTCATTTCATTTCGGAAGTAAATATTGAAAATATATACACATTATATTATATCAACTTATAATATTATATGTGTATATACATGAAATAATAATAATAATAATAATAATAATATATATATATATATATATATATATATATATATATATATATATATATATATATATATATATACAAGTTTACTTGCCTCCGCACGTGAGACAAATATCAATGTGATGAACAGCCAGATCCTATTCGGATAAAAAATTTAAAAAATGCCTCCGTCTAGAATGGCCTCACCCGCACTAACTGATGACAGAACAGGTACTACAATTTGATCTCAGCAACGAAGTGTGCAATATGTGGATTGTATAAGTATACCAATGATTAAAACCCGTTAGAGGCCATATATTAAGTTTAAGATAGTACCACTGTCTCTATAAATACGGGAGAGGTGGCGGATGGCGTTTCTCTTCAATGCTTAATATGAATTGGCGTTTCTTTGCTTATATTGTTTAATAAAGTCGAATATACATATTTTGTTGGAGTTTTTTCATGTATAAATAAATAACATTTAAACCAATAATACAACACACTATTTTAAAATACTGTATATATAGCACAGACGAAAGACCCAATTACTTTGAATGCCTTATTTTCAGAACTATTTTTTACAGTCCATAATAAATTAATGTTTGATCGTATTCATTTGTTATTTTAATGTTCTATTTTCCTATATGTATATATATGCAATTGTTTGTCTATATTAAGGTTTATTAAAGTGATTTTCAAAATAAAGGATAAAGTACAAATACCTGTCTTAAAATATTTGCTGATTAATTTTTAAGGGAGGTAATTTAAATTAAACTAACATCGCACTAGAAAAAAAAGTTATACAGACGAGGTACAAGAAAGAATGTCCAATAGAGTAAGAAGAAAGTATGACTGACTGCTATTTTTCTTTCACTCTCTGTTTCTCTGTTTCTCTCTTTCTCTTTTCCTCTCTCTTACACTCTTTCTCTGTCCTGTTAGCGACGCCACATTTTCTTAATTGGTCCCCCGATGTATAAAATCGGGAGACTTATGTTTTTAGGCATGTCCGTCCGTCCGTCCGTCCGTCCAGATTTTTCTCCGCAACCATCCATTGAATTTCTCTGAAATTTCGCATGAAGTTTTAACTTTGGTCAGGTTAGAAAGTGGCATTCTCTGATTTTTGAAAAAAAATCTGGTTAGCTCCCCAGGGGGTCAAAAGGCCCCGAAATGGCAAAAAATGATATTTTTGCCCCATAACTTTTCATCCATCAATTCAATTTCTCTGAAACTTGGCCAAAATGTGGAGGCAATTGTTCCTAATATAAAATAAGTATCGCTGTTCTTGGAAACAATCTGGTTCGCGCCCCCAGGGGGTCAAAACCCCCAAAATGGCAAAAAATAACTCTTTTCTCCCATAACGTTCGATCCATCCATTCAATTTTTCTTATACTTTGCCAAAATCTAATGGCATGTGTTCTGAATATAAAATGAGCATCCTTGACCTCAGAAAAATTCTGGTTTGCGCCCCCAGGGGGGTCAAAGGGGGTCAAAAATGCCCCAAATTGCCCAAATTTATTGCATTTTACACTCGCCACATCGAGTCACATACAGAGGGGGACCACGCACGCGCGGCTTATTGTTTTAAATTCAATCAGTGTTTAAATGTGCCTTTCAGACCTTTCATTAAGAGAGACACCTGTTTCTACATTGTAAGTTTAAAGCGTACCCCTCGAAACAAACACACACACACACACACACCATCACTTAAGCGAATTTATTTCTTATTTCTATTAATTTCTCTACGGTCTTATTTAACAGATAAATATATTTTAATGACAATTACCAAAATGTTTGCTTTCAAAGAATTTTAATTTTAAATATTTTACGTAGCGAAGCCATGGCGAGCTGACAAAGCTAGCTAGTTTATACACAAACTTATATATATATATATATATATATATATATATATATATATATATATATATATATAATATTTGACGCACATATAAGTAATCCATAGACACGTGTTTCTGGTTATCAGTCGTCATCAGCATGGCTAACTTAGATAAGGATCGAACCTACGATTACATTGTCTGTACTCTGGAGTTTAACCTCAGGACTACGACGCCTTGTCTGCAAATATGTACACTTTTTATCAGCTAAATATGAAGTTATGTATTTGTTATTGTTTTTTATTGGTGAAAATAAAAGAGTTGGTATTATTTCTACTTCTGAAGCTGTAAAGAGTCATGTAGAAGATTTTGCTATCGCCAGTAAAAAACAATTATAAATACATAACTTAATATTTAGGCAATAAAAATAGTCCATATTTCCAGGAAGGCGTCGTAGTTCGGAGGTGTTACTCAGTAAAATTGTAGGTTCGATCATCGTCTAAGTTAGCCATGCTGATGATAGCCAGATAGCAAAAAAAACACGTAAACAATTATATATATATACATATATATACAATATATATATATATATATATATATATATATATATATATATATATATATATATATATATATATATATATAAGAGGTTTATGTTGTGTGCTCGAAGCATTGTTTACTTGTATATTTAAATGTGATACTTAGAAGTCAATACAATGCAAAGGTGTGACGGATAGACACAAGTTAGAACAACATAAGACAAATATAAGACATATAATGGTGAAACTGGTTACATTAAAACAATGTATACATACACATACACACACATATACAAATATATATTATTTTTTACACGCATGAATCTGTCTATATACACAATTTTACAATGTTATGTAATACTTGAATCAAAATTGTCTGGTGGAAACTCCGTACGATATTATGATATTTCGGGATCTCTTCCCATCTTCAGATCTGTGTTCAACTCAAGTTCAAATGTGCATATGAAAGTGCAGTGAGGATGCAACCACGCAGTCACGCAGCAAATACTGGAGAAATTTGAAATCTAATCAATCCTTTCAGACCATTTTGATGCAGGTATTACATAACATTGTAACATTGTGTAAATAGACAGATATATGTGTGTATGTTTAAAAAAGCAATATATATATAGAGATATAAATATATATATATATATATATATATATACATATATATATATATATATATATATATATATATATATATATATATATATTTATTGATGTGGGTATGTATACACTGTATTA
>OY744538.1:83834731-83842231 GCA_963556195.1 Sepiola atlantica | reverse complement strand
CCTTTATTTTATTCTATTTAAGTAATAAGGAACCCAAACGCTTCGTGTCCTAACCTTATTGGTCCCCCGATTTATAAAATCGGGGGACTTATGTTTTGAGGCATGTGCGGACGTCCGTCTGGATTTTTCTCCGCAACCATCCATTGAATTTCTCTGAAATTTTGCATGAAGTTTTAACTTTGGTCAGGTTAGAAAGTGACATTCTCCGATTTTTTAAAAAAAATCTGGTTAGGACCCAAGCGAGTACAAAAAGCCCCGAAATGGCAAAAAAATGACAATTTTTTGCCCCATAACTTTTCATCCATCAATTCAATTTCTCTGAAACGTATCCAAAATGTGGAGGCAATTGTTCCTAATAGAAAATAAGTATCGCTGACCTTGGAAAAAATCTGGTTCGTGCCCACAGGGTTTCAAAAGCCCCCAAAATGGCAAAAAATGACTCTTTTCTCCCATAACGTTTGATCCATCCATTCAATTTTTCTGAAACTTGGCCAAAATGTAGAAACAATTGCTCTGGATATGAAATGAGCATCCTTGATCTCAGAGAAATTCTGGTTCGCGCTCCCAGGGGGTCAAAGGGGGGTCAAAAATGCCCCAAATTTATTGCATTTTACACTCGCCACATCGAGTCGCATACAGAGGGGGACCACGCACGCGCGGCTTGTTTATAATTACTAAGTGGCTGCAGATTGTTAGCTATGGTGTATCGTGTTCTTCTGCTAATTAACGAATGCTTATCTCATAAACTCAAATCTATGGAGCGAAACTTTGTGAACCAATTTCTTACTTATCGAGCTGTAATGAAATTGTGACCACATATGCTGCATATTTTCCTCGCTGTAGAACCGTTTTGTTTAAACTCAAACATCGCATGTCCAATATGCAGCTTAAGTCCTTATACATTAAAGCTTATAAATTTATAATTTTATTGCAATACAAGTGATAAAACAGCTCTGAAAAATAGAAAGAGACATTTTATTAGAATTTAGATAGTGAACCGAAATTTCAAGTGTTTTAAAATCACCAAAAACACTTCTAAATTGTATTACAACATCGGAAATTATTTATGAATCGACCGAATATATATTCCAAGTGGGGAAGCAAAATTCACAATGAACGTTACTTCGTTCTTTCTCAGTAGATACAAAGTTAATTACCTGCTTACCTAGCATTTATTGATGTCATAATGATATCAAACGCTATCATCTAGCGTTTGGATAAAAAACTAAAAAAGAAATACACGCCGAGAACTTGTCAATGGGTTAAACGGTCGTCTACCTTCATATGATTAATCAGAAAAAATGTTACGCATATGAGTAATCAGAAAAAATGTTACGCATATGAGCAATCAGAAAAATGTTACGCATATGAGTAATCAGAAAAAATGTTACGCATATGAGTTATCAGAAAAATGTTACGCATATGAGTAATCAGAAAAATGCTACGCATATGAGTAATCAGAAAAAATGTTACGCATATGAGTAATCAGAAAAATGTTACGCATATGAGTAATCAGAAAAATGTTACGCATATGAGTAATCAGAAAAAATGTTACGCATATGAGTAATCAGAAAAATGTTACGCATATGAGTAATCAGAAAAAATGTTACGCATATGAGTAATCAGAAAAAATGTTACGCATATGAGTAATCAGAACAAATGTTACGCATATGAGTAATCAGAAAAATGTTACGCATATGAGTAATCAGAAACATGTTACGTATATGAGTAATCAGAAAAAAATTTACGCATATGAGTAATCAGAAAAATGTTACGCATATGAGTAATCAGAAAAATGTTACGCATATGAGTAATCAGAAAAATGTTACGCATATGAGTAATCAGAAAAAAATGTTACGCATATGAGTAATCAGAAAAATGTTACGCATATGAGTAATCAGAACAAATGTTACGCATATGAGTAATCAGAAAAACTGTTACGCATATGAGTAATCAGAAAAATGTTACGCATATCAGTAATCAGAAAAAATGTCACGCATATGAGTAATCAGAAAAAATGTTACGCATATGAGTAATCAGAAAAAATGTTACGCATATGAGTAATCAGAAAAAATGTTACGCATATGAGTAATCAGAAAAAATGTTACGCATATGAGTAATCAGAAAAAATGTTACGCACATGAGTAATCAGAAAAAATGTTACGCATATGAGTAATCAGAAAAAATGTTACGCATATGAGTAATCAGAAAAATGTTACGCATATGAGTAATCAGAAACATGTTACGTATATGAGTAATCAGAAAAAATGTTACGCATATGAGTAATCAGAAAAAATGTTACGCATATGAGTAATCAGAAAAAATGTTACGCATATGAGTAATCGGAAAAAATGTTACGCATATGAGTAACCAGAAAAAATGTTACGCATATGAGTAATCAGAAAAAATGTTACGCATATGAGTAATCAGAAAAAATGTTACGCATATGAGTAATCAGAAAAAATGTTACGCATATGAGTAATCAGAAAAAATGTTACGCATATGAGTAATCAGAAAAAATGTTACGCATATGAGTAATAAGAAAAAATGTTACGCATATGAGTAATCGGAAAAAATGTTACGCATATGAGTAATCAGAAAAAATGTTACGCATATGAGTAATCAGAAAAAATGTTACGCATATGAGTAATCAGAAAAAATGTTACGCATATGAGTAATCGGAAGAAATGTTACGCATATGAGTAATCAGATAAAATGTTACGCATATGAGTAATCAGAAAAATGTTACGCATATGAGTAATCAGAAAAAATGTTACGCATATGAGTAATCAGAAAAAATGTTACGCATATGAGTAATCAGAAAAAAGGTTACGCATATCAGTAATCAGAAAAAATGTTACGCATATGAGTAATCGGAATAAATGTTACGCATATGAGTAATCAGAAAAATGTTACGCATATGAGTAATCAGAAAAATGTTACGCATATCAGTAATCAGAAAAATGTTACGCATAGGAGTAATCAGTAAAAATGTTACGCATATGAGTAATCAGAAAAAATGTTACGCATATGAGTAATCAGAAAAATGTTACGCATATGAGTAATCAGAAAAAATGTTACGCATATGAGTAATCAGAAAAAATGTTACGCATATGAGTAATCTGAAAAAATCTTACGCATAAGAGTAATCAGAAAAAATGTTACGCATATGAGTAATCAGAAAAAATGTTACGCATATGAGTAATCAGAAAAATGTTACGCATATGAGTAATCAGAAACATGTTACGTATATGAGTAATCAGAAAAAATGTTACGCATATGAGTAATCAGAAAAAATGTTACCCATATGAGTAATCAGAAAAAATGTTACGCATATGAGTAATCAGAAAAAAGGTTACGCATATCAGTAATCAGAAAAATGTCACGCATATGAGTAATCAGAAAAAATGTTACGCATATGAGTAATCAGAAAAAAGGTTACGCATATCAGTAATCAGAAGAATGTTACGCATATGAGTAATCAGAAAAATGTTACGCATATGAGTAATCAGAAAAAATGTTACGCATATGAGTAATCAGAAAAATGTTACGCATATGAGTAATCAGAAAAATTGTTACGCATATGAGTAATCAGAAAAAATGTTTCGCATATGAGTAATCAGAAAAAATGTTACGCATATGAGTAATCAGAAAAAATGTCACGCATATGAGTAATCAGAAAAGCAAACATCAATAAATGTGTGATTTTATGAATGCACTTTTCATACAAAAGTTGATTTCAAAAATAGTTCGAGTGTTCATAAATACTGTTAATAATAGAGAGAATAGAAAAACAATGATCGAAACTATTACGAGGAAGTCTAGCAGTGGAGGAATCAAATAAAGCTCTCAAATCAAAAATGTTAAAGTATCCAACCAAATCCATGAGAAAAATGGCAATTGGACTTAAGGAAGACATCAAGACCATTAGAAATGCGGTCAAATCAAGGGAGGCGCGATAGCGCTCTATCCCTTAATAGACTTCAAAAACGACCTATGCTAGAAATCTCATTTCTTTTATCAGTCATAACTCAAAAACCAATAAACCAAATTAGTTAAAACTTTGCACACAATTTTCATTTGATAGGTGCTATAAGTGTGTAGAATTTCAGCATCATTAGTCAAGGCAAACCAGAGATCCGGAAAGGTCAGGAGGGATTTTGTGTTATCCGTGTGTACATACGTACGTGTGTGCCACCCTGTATCTCATCAACTATTTGATGGATTCAGCTGATTTTTGGCAGAGATAGAGGTTCTAGGGTCTAGTTGATGGCATTTTAATTTCAGTTTACCATATACCTTAGTTTTCCAGAAAAATCCAAAAAAACCTTTAAAATGACCATTGTATTGAGGCATAGCCTTTACAAAAGTAGTGACATTCAATGATAAATGCCAGTATACTGAAATCATATGCCCTTAATATGGTTAAGATGAAAATTCATATACACTAAATGTACAAAAGCAAGGAAATTCCCAAATGTTTACACTTTTATTGTCATTAAGGGTATGACTACATATCAACCAAACAATTTCATTATCACATCACTATAGTATAAATATATATGCATGAGTGGATGAAGTGTGTGAGGTGCGCTGAAGAAACATTCCTACAAGTAAAATTCTGTTGTGCTCGCATACCCTTAATGACAATAAAAGTGTAAAAATTTGGGAATTTACTTGCTTTTGTACATTTAGTGTATATGAATTTTCATCTTAACCCTATTAAGGGCATATGATTTCAGTATACTGGCATTTATCATGGAATATGATTTTAAGTTAATATCTTACACAAGAAAACCCTAAACAATTGTTGAAACAGTTCATCCCGGAAAGTAAAGGATGTTTCTATTGCTTCTCAATCCTCAATTATGTAGATATTCCACAAGATCTTTTCCGTTCGACAATCTCTGTGACAATCTGATTATATCTCCAAAATTAACATTTCTTCATTCAATAGAATTGTTATCTTCTAGTTTTCAATATTTGTTCGGTTATTTTCATGTTTTAACATATTTATATTCTCGATAAAAAGATAGTTATCAGCTTGCATATGACCTTGTGTAAATATTATTTTATTACGCATATCAGACAGTGCATTTTCATAAATTCGAAATATCTAAACTAATTCTTTGCGCTGTTGAAAGTAGACAACACTTCTGTTGGAATGCGAAAATCGATTAGTTAGAAATCGATTAGTTAAAAATCGATTAGTTAAAACTCGATTAGTTAAAAATCTACTTCCGTGGATTAAATAAAGATTTTGGTTCGACAATCTGTACAGATTATGAAGTTCGACGTAAAGATTCCCGAGTTATACAAGAAGCACCTGAAGAAAATCGGAGGTTACACCGGGCGAAACGTTGTGAGAATAACACCCAAGATGAGACCAGTGGTGCGAATGATTCAAATAATACAAATGACCAATCCTGATTATTTTTGTCCCAATCCAAAGTTTTCCTTTTGGGGGGAGGAAGCACTTCGCAGTTATTTGTTCCACATATTTGACACTCTAGGAAAGAAACTTTGTTCATGGAAGTTCTGCTTGATCTTTGGTACGAAGAGAGATAAAAGAAAAGTTATCTGCTGTGTTTGTGGCAAGGTGAGTTCTAGCTGTGAATGTTTTACAGGAGATTACAGCTCGATTGGAGTTCATCCGTATTATACTGTTGAACATTGGTCACTGCTGCATATCCACCATATCCTTATACTATTAAAAAGTTATGGTTATTTGGGAGCCTGTCTGTTCGTACGCAAGTAGAAACATGTCATTGGTTGACAAAAAATGAATAGGCAGAGTGCACATTATTAAGGCAGTAATTTTTACGATATCAATACTCGAGTTCGAATCTCACGTAAATCTCAAAGACATCTTTTTTTAATTGGATACTTTTTTTTAATAAAATTACAGAAATAAACATAATGACATAAAAAGCATTGCATAAATATGTTTTAAAACTAACCGACTTTTTTATAATCTGTAAAAAGAGCATAATTTGTTTATATGTTATCTAATGTTATTTAATGTTATCTAATCTAAATTAATTAATAGTTTCCTAATTCTAACGGTATACAAATATTATGAACGCTGACTTGAAAAAGTTAATTGAATAGTAATTACCCCCGCCCCGCTCGTTTATAAAAATTTTCGCCGACGGACAGACAGACAGACAGACAGACAGAGAACCTGCTCGTTATATTATAAAGCTAATTATTTTCGCTTAAACCATTTATATTTTTGCGAATAAAAACAAGACACAAATACATTCGTCGAACAACTTTTCCATGCAAATACACAGTAGCGTATTTTTTTTCACTGAAATCTTACACATATTTTTGTTTATATCTATATAAAACGATTAAAAAACAAGGCACAATTCTAAATACCAGACTAAATTGCAGCAGTTCAACGGCCGTCGCAGAAACCACATAAAATAAATACACAATCAACTGATGGGCCAATACAGCGTTTATCATTTCCCCATCAAGAACTTCGGTTTTGTGCCCGCGCTTAATTAGATGCTAGCTGAGAGCACGGTGCAACAAGCCTTGTGAAAACGTCATGGCTGTTTTAACGTGTTGTAATTCAAAAAAAACAGTTAAAATGAAATATCGAGCATTGTTTTACAAATACTTCAATGGATTATGCTCCGATGAATTGGCTACTCTGGTGCTCCCTTGACGTAAATACACTAGACCAACTCGACAATCAGCTAAATCCCATCTATTCACTGTGGAGATCCCCAGATGCCGGAGAGCTTTCTACTCAAATAGCTTCTTTTACTCGTGCTGCTGGCCTCTAGAACTCCCTCCCTGCCCCCTGTTTCCCCGACAGTACTGACATGCAGAAATTTAAAATTAATGTAAACAGACATCTCGCTGCTCAGATCCCAGTTTAGGTTGACCCCCCAACTTTCTCCCCTTTTCCTTCTTCTCAGTAGCCCCTTACGTCTACAGTGGCGGCCTGCCTTGTTTGGGGTGAACTACGTTTAAAAAAAAATTTAATGTAAATTCAGTTCGTAATTAGAAATGTTTACAGACTTTTGTATTAAAATATTCAAGATATCTAACACTATTACCTGATTTAATAAATTCATTAAGCTATTCAAAAAATACAATTAATAAATCTGACGTAATCGAGCACGGAATTATAAGATTAATTTTCTAATTTCTATGGGAGATTTTTTTATAATATTTTCCGCATGTTTCAATTATAAACTAAATTATGAAATATGGGCAAATTATGATTTCAATTACCGGTCGACGTTTGATTCACTTTCTTTGATATTAATATTTGAAACCTATTTTATGTATGTTGTTTAGTCGAATTACGATCTGATAATATTGTAAATGATACGTAAAAGGGTAGAATATTATTGTTCCAAAGATGTTAAACATAATTTACAGTGGGATATTAAAGAACTTACGCGAAAACTCGGAAACATATGAGAAAACTGATTGTTAATTTATTTCAATCAAATATACTATATATGTATGTATAAA